>PVHP010003110.1:0-81667 GCA_004024765.1 Zapus hudsonius | reverse complement strand
TTTTTTTTAAAACTAGAGACAGGGTCTCTCACTGATCTAGAGCTCCACCACTTGGGCTTCTCTGGCAGTACAGTTAGTCCCTGGTATCCTCTGGTCTCCCCCAACCTGCCAACACAGGGATAGCAGCAGGTGATTGCCACCACACAGCTATATCAAGTTGGTCCAAAATCCAGACTCAGGTCCTCAAGCTAGTAAGATATATTTTTTCCCAACTGAGCTGTCACTCCAGCCGCTAATGCAGCCTTTAAATCACACACATAAATTTTATTATGATCTTTAGAAAGATTCTGGAGAAAATGTAATTTCATGTGTTTGAGAATATATGAAACAAGATAATTTCTTCCTCTGGTTTAGCTCTACTCACACAATATTTTACCGAGTAATATAATCAAAATTCATCTTTATTTTTAAAATAAGAGGTGCCTTTAATACTATCATTCTATAAAAGCATATTGTTATTCCTTGCATATCAGCACCCCTTATGAAAATTCTGTTCTAAAATTATTCATTTCAATTCATTGCTGTTGGACTTATAAAACCTTACATGAGACATAATATTATCACATTTTCTTAGATATATACTATGATATTTATATAATAAATATATTTATTTTAAAATATAACCTCTCCTTTCAAGATTATCAACTTTTCCCCTTTTTCCAATAGGAATTCAATACTTGAAACTTTACCTGCTCTTAAGATCCTCAATGGTGAAACGCTAACATCTTCTTCAGAAATTCCAGCTGAAGGAGACTATCATCCAGACCCAGGAGGTTTCCTGACACTTTGTCAGTCCCAGATTCAAGAGTTCACCATAATAAATGAGAACTATACCTCTCAGAAAGGGTAAAATTTTTATTTTCTCCTTGTATATAAAATAAATGTGATATATACATATGGTTTTTAAAATTCTCATTGTCACAGTTGTACTCATTTTGGAAGAAAATATGTTTAGGGATTTTCACCCTTTACAAAGGTTCAGATATCCATATTAAAAATATGTTAATATGTATTTTGATCAAAATCATAAATCAACACAAATTTATTCAACAATTATCATTGACAAGATTTTTTTTATTTTTTAAAAATATTTTATTTATTCATTTTCAAGGAGAGAGAGAGAGAGAGAGAGAGAGAGAGAGAGAGAGAGAGAGAGAGAGAGAACGAACCAGGAGCACCACCTTGTGGGTCTGGCTTATGTAGGTCCTGGGGAATTGAACCCAGGGCCTTAGGCACTGGAGGCAAGTGCCTTAACCGCTGAGCCATCTCTCCAGCCCGACAAGATTTTTAATCCTAAAGAATTCAGTTATCAAAGTTTTTAACACATATTATGTATCAGAGAATTAATTGTATTACATGTGTTATATAGCTTTACATTTACATAATGTGGGACGACTGTGGAATCAGTGTTGGCACATATTCAGACTACAAATCTGAGCATAGTTATCATCAAATGTTGAATAATTATAAGTTCCTTTTTCTTATTTTGAATGCTGAATGTAATACAAAGGATGAATTATATTTGATCTTTTTGAAATGGATTTGAAATTTTACATTGCTCCAAAACATACAAAGGAAGGAAAATAATTTTTAAGTCTTTTTCATGGTTAATCTAGAAAAACTGGGAAAATGGCATGACTTTCAAATATTTAAACATAATTACTAAATGATACACTTTAATTATTACTACTCATACTGTCTCTTGTGTCAGTTTGTTTTTTGTTTAAATATTTTTGAATATAAGACTCAAAAAATCTCACATCTTTAAAAATAATTTTATGTTTATAGAAAGAAATGTTTACTTGTAATTAATATTAAGGTTATTTACATTAACTTATGTAAATATTAACTAATATTTCCTTGTAAATGTGTGGTAATACATTTTATATATTACATTCACCTTTGACATGCCATGTGTATATCTACATTTAATATTATATTATATTTAATAATTATATTTAATTATATTCCTTTGGGGTGCTAAATGTTATTTCAAATTATTGTTAATTTTTAAGTTTTCTTTATCATTGAAAATAGAACATATATTATACTTTCAGTACAAATACTGGTGAATAAAACACCTTACCAGAACCCTGATATTTTAGTATTTGGATTAAACTATTCATGCATTATTAGCTAACAAAATGAGTGAAACAAAGAAAAAAACTATAAATCATCTTTATGAGCAAAAGATTTAATTTTCTATGTTTTAGAAAATAATTATTAACAATCATGCTTTTCTGTGACTAAACATTACTTCTCCATTGTATTGCTTAGAAAGGTAAATCACATTGTGAGTATATATAGTTTATCCAGAAAATAACAAAAGGGAAGTATTAATTTATTATTTTATTTATTTATTTATTTTGTATATTTCTTGTGGTGCTGGAGATTGTGACTTTGTTCTATATCTTTTATTCTAAAAGTACAATTTCAAATCTGTAGAAATCAAGACAACTAAAATTTAGCCAAAATAAGGTTCACACAAGGAAGTCTTATATAAATTTTTATTAAAGATTTCAAATTAGCAAACACTAAAGTTTGACCAATTAGATGAATCCCAAAATCAAAAAGACACTGATCCACCTGTGTTTCTGGAGAATCTCATGCATTTATGCTTAAAAGTATTTGAATTATATTTGCAATGGGTAATGTCTTTCCAGGGAAAATTTGAAATAAAAACATTCCCATAATGTAAGATCTTTGTTAAAATGGCCAGTCCAAATATTTTATGTGTCAAATGTCAATGTAGAAAATACTTTGAAATCATAAATAGATTATCCAAATTTAGGCAGCCATTATTTCTCATGATTATGACAATAAATGCATGACTATTTCTCATTTGCTTAATCCAAAAATACTTCATACAGAATGGTCCTAATACTTTCAGAAATTTTGTCTTGACAGATTTTAATGAATAAAATAATATTTTCAAATTTATTTAACATAAAGTTTTATATAAATAACTAAGTATAAATTTTATTGGGGCAGTCAATGGTTATGCTCACTTTTGGCCATATGATAACATTCATTTGCAAAGCCTACATAAGTTTGAATGCTTATGGATAGAATACTTCTTATAAACGATATCTTCTTTTATATGCTCAGGGATATTTTTACTTTGAAGGCTGTTGAAAAGCTCTGTCACTACTTTAAGAAATTGATGAAATTTAGTAATGAATGCAGATGTGCTCATGAACATGGGGATATGAGTGTCACCAGGAAAGTGGAATCCAAGGAGCAGCACAGACATTTGGCATTTTCATCCAGTAATGACACACAGCAAAACATGATCTTTCAGTCTTGGGCTAACAAACACGACACGGACTCCCCAGATATTAATGAAAAATTGATGGATTTTGACTCCACAAATGCCCTATTGAGCTGTGAAGATATGGAAAGAAGAAATCAGAAAAACATAGTGGGCCAGAAGATGGAAGGTAGCAAGCTAAGCAGTATTCCCACAGGAATAATTACAGCCATGCAAACAGTAATGACAAATTCTCCACTGAGCAATCACCAAAATAATGAACACCGTGAAACAATGTAAGATCTACAAACCGTCTTTCTTTCACAGATGTCATATTTAGTGTTTGCATATAATATAGTTCTTATTGATTTCCTTTATTGTTTTGTGATGTGCACAAATTATGAATCAGAGTACAGACAATAGTTTAAATTTGGTTGGTTCTAATTTCAAATTTTAGTATTATTTAATTTAAAATGTATCTAAAATTATCTTATTTTAAACTTCAAAATTGCTAAAAATTAACTTGAATTAAAATTAAATATGCGTTCTAAAGAAATATTTTCTCTATAATTAGGATATTTAATTTAAAAATTATGCTTTTGCACATATGCTGCTAATGGATCTTGCAAATTTTTGATATGTATATGTTGCAGTCAGCTTTCTAGTTGCTGACAGAAAGCAACTGACCATAGCAGCTTTTGGGAGGAAAGGGTTTATTTTGGCTTATAGACTCAAGGGGGGGAAGCTCCATGACGGCAGGGAAAATGATGGCATGAGCAGAGGGTGGACATCACCTCCTTGCCAACATCAGGTGGACAACAGCAGTAGGAGAGTGTGCCAAGCATAGCAAAGGGGAAGCTGGCTGTAACACCCATAAGCCGCCCCAACAACACACTGCCAACAACGTTCCTATTTGCAGATGGCTGATCCTGCATTCAGAACACATGGGGAACACCTAATCAAACCACCACGGTATGTGTGCAAGGTTTTCCATGTATGCTATAATGTTCTTGGGCATAACAGCTCTGTAAGGTAGGGCAATGTTCTCTGTGATAAACAGTTTTTAAAAGCTGTCTTTTACTGCTTACTGAGTTAGTAAAGATTGCATTTTAGATTGCATTTTACTTCAGCTTGTCAACATTTTATTTATTTATTTATTTATTTATTTATTTATTTATTTATTTTTTGCGGAGGGCGGGTGTCAAGATCGGGTCTCAATCTAGCTCAGGTTGATCTGGAATTCACTATGTAGTCTCAGGCTGGCCTTGAACTCTTGGCAATCTGCCTACCTCTGAGTGCTGGTATTAAATGCCTGTGCCACCACTCAGGGCTTCATTTTCTTTTTATGGTTAGCCTCATTGCTAGACCTGAAAGACTCGGCTTCTCCTGTAGTGATTGATGCTCCACAGAGTATCCCAGTACACACAGCTTCTCCTGTAATGACTGGTGCTGAACACAACAGCATGGTAGAACTTTTTGCCTTTTTCAGTCTCTCTGTTTTTGGCATTTAGGAGCTTAAACCAAGATTTCTTTTCTGGAAGCTATGTACATAGTTTGATATAAATTTTAGCACTTAATAAGGGTGTCCTTAGTATTTCCTGCTTTTCTTTATTATTTTAGTTAATTGTGAGTGTCTTTGCTCCAAACACTACTGATGTTGTCCATGCAGATGTTACATAATCAATACTTGGAATTTCCTGATAATTCATATGTAAAGTAGCCAAAAGATTTAAGTATATAGGGAAAATGAACTGATAATACAAAAGAAAAATACAAAAACTTCTCTACTGAACTGCATCACCAAACCATTAGTGTTTTGAGACAGGGATGAACCAAACACTGACCTCACTTACAGTGGATATTTATGTTTTCATTTTATCACTGTTGTAGTACAGCTTGCGGGGATATAGACAACTATCAGTGTTGAATGATTCAGTGCATGAAAACTGGCAAAAAGTGCTAACATTTCTACTCAGCTTATAAAAGTGTTATGTATTTGCTATGGGCAGGGAGGAAAGGAAAGCTGGTAAGGTCCTCATAGAGTCCATTTACTAACCTTGAAGAACGCTACTTCCTCATTCTCTTCAAAGAAAGTCCACAGTGATAGGACCTTAACCCTCCTTTTCAAATCAATAATGGCTACCACATTAGTCCCTTCTCTTCTGCATTTTCTATTCCCTTGTCTTCACCTGGCAAGTATCCTCAGTGTTATGTAAAATCTCTTTAATATCCTCCTCCTTGAAAGAAAGTGGAAAAAAGCTCTTCTGAAACTAGATCCTTCTCTAATTTCCTGGTTTATTCTGTCCTTCAAATTAGAAGGTAAACATACTAGTTTTACTTCTATAGCTATAGTAAAACCAAAGAAGGGGTATGGATATTGTGTATAAATTTTAATTGATATTTTATGTGGTTCACATCCAATATGTAGCTTTAGAGGGCCTCTTATATACCACTGTGAATTCATGTATACTAAACATGCTAAACTTTTTTTTCTTATCCTCATAGTAAAGCAGCTATGGTAATCCAGGCTTACTGGCGTGCTTATATTGAACACAGACAGAGTAATCTTTCTGCAAAGATACATCCTCCTGCAACAGATCCACTGCCAAGTTCCTTTATCCAGAATCCAACTACTGAACAGAAAGAAAGAAGCAGAAATATTATGAATATCCAAGAACAGAGGGAGGAGGCTGCTGTTCGTATTCAGGTAAGTCTCACATATTTGCAATTAGCTTTCACTGTAGTAGATAAATTACTCATCATTCACTAGGATATCCTATATTAAAAACATTTTACAGTGACTTACCATTAACTTATTTCATATTTAAATGAGCATGGAGACTCCAGGCTAGCAGGAGAGTTGATGTAATTCTGCTGCTTACTGTCCAAACAAAGGAAGTAGCCTTTGAATGTGAAATAGTGTGCTCATGACTATGGGTCAAGCCAAAAACACAATGATATTTAAAGCTCTCCCTCATAATAGCACTTACCAAACAACTAATATTTGAATACACAAAACTAATCATATGGATATATTGCAGTCAGTTTTCTAGTTGCTGCGCAGAAAGAACCCAAACCAAAGCGGCTTATGGAGAATGAGACTCCATCCTGGCAGGGAAAACGATGGCATGAGCAGAGGGTTGGACACCACCTCTGCCACAGCACTGGAAATAACAGGAAAGTGTGCCAAATACTGACAAGGGGAAGCTGGTTTATAATCCCAATAAGCCCACCCCCAACAACACAGCTCCATCGAGGTTGTAAAATCCAAACTGCCATCAGCTGAGGATCATTTACCCAGAACACATTCATTTGTTTGTGGGGGACACCTGGATCAAACCATGACAGGATATTTCTAGAAGTGTGTTCAAGAATATATGAAAAAAAATCTAATGTTGAGGTTGGATAGATGATTGATTCAGTGGTGAAAAGTGCTTGTTTGCAAAGCCTGACAGCCTGGGTTTGATTCCCATTATTCATATAAATCCAGATTCACAAAGTATCACCAGTGTCTGGAGTTCACATGTAGGGAGGAAAGCCCTGGTATGCCCATACATTACTCTCCTCTCCTCCTCTCCCCTCCCTTCCTTTTCCCTCCCCTCCCCTCCCTTCCTTTTCCCTCCCCTCCCCTCCCCTCTCTTCCTTTTTCTCTTCTCCTTTGTCTCCCTCATTCTTTCTCAAATAAATAAATATTTTTAATTTATGTGTCATACTCAGCCACATGCCACTGGGATGAATCTCCAAACCAGGCTTAGTTTGGGAAGGGATATATTTATTGAAGTAACAGATCCAGGGAAGTTCCATAATAGAGAAAGAACTGGGCCCCTTTCACAAGTCCAAGCAGAGAGAGAAACCCATCACCAGCAACTCTAAAAGCAAGCAAGCACTCCAAATAGTAGGAACTCCAGGCTTGAGCTCAGACTGATCATTGCATATGTATAGCTGGAATTCCAAACTCACCCCAGAAATACCTTAGGGCTGCCCCCTAGGATCTAGCCAAAGTATCACACCCTTCAGCCCGGCCTCTGGAGAAAAAAACTTTAATATCTATTGGAGGTCATTCATTCAAATTACCACAAAAGCATTTAGCTTGATTATAATGTTCCATTTATTTGCTTAATCAGCAATGTATTTATTACTTAGTTTACAGCATAATATTGGCAAGCATATGATATATGCATAGGAAATAATGCTACAAATCAATAGACAAGGAATATGTTGTCATGAGTCATAATTCTGATGGAAAGCACAAACATGAGCTAGATGCATACATAAGAGAAAATTTATATAAGAAGTCATAGAAATTACTGTGCCTCAACTGCTTGACAGTAATTACACAAAAGTTAGCATTTTCCTTCATTTATTCATTCAGAAAATATCCTCTTACATAAAAGCCCAGCTAGATTGAATTATATGAGATTGCTTAATGGTTTGAATGAAGTCAGTATGTGTCAAAGAAAAGCTTCTCATTTTACTTTGTATGTGTGATATATGCATGTGTATATCGGCGTTTATATGAGCATGTACATTTGTGTGCACTAGTTTGTTCACATAGGTGTATATATGCATGCATGTGGTGACCACAGACAAACTTGCATTTCATCCTCAGGAGCACTGTCTTCTCTTTTAGAGACAGGATCTCTAATTGGCCTAAAGCTGATGAACTGGACTAGAATAGCTGGCCCTTGAGCTCCAGGGATCCTCCTGTCTGTATCCATAGTGCTACAAGCATTAGTTGCACAGTGCCATAATTAGCATTTGTACATGTATTTTAGGAATGGAACTTGGGAATTTATGTTATGAGAACTGTACCCACTGAGATATATACACATGTGTGTATGTATTGGAACATTAATTCCATATTGCAACTAGTCTAACAAAAGAATATTAAAATTACATATGAGGATTTAAAGTGCTTGCTCAAAATGCCTGGTGACAGAAGCTTGTGTCCTAAGACCCTATGTAAAGGCCTGAGACAACTAGCATTCACTCCGAAATCCCAAGTGCCTAACACAATGGGAGGTGGAGTCAAGAATATCCCAAAGATCACAGACCAACTAGTCATGAATTTTTAGCAGCAAAATTAAGACAGGGTCATTTACAAACAGATGGAAGGCACAGACAGACACCCTGAGGTTGTCCTCTGATCTGCACATACCCATATATACATGCCAACGATATACATATACACATATGGAAAATAAGAAACATGGTCAGAGATGTGTTGTAGATTTTAAAAATAAAATATATGTGTGTTCTGTGAGTGGTAGTTGGTTGTAATTCAAAAAGAAAAAGAAATAAGAAGGTATAAGAAAAGAATTGTTAAAATCCTAAAAGAAGTGAGGTACAAGCAAACTAGGGTATTTTGCATATACTAGTCATCAGAGAATGAGACATGCCTTGTTCTACAAAAAACAACCCAATTAAATGCAAGAAAAACATCATTACCTAGGCAAAAAGATGTTTTTTACCCTTAATAATTGGAGGAAAAGAGGAAAGCCATCTTGTTAAGCAGTGCTTCTTTTTTTTATTACACAAAAATGTCCACTGTTCTGCTTGTCCTCTTTCAATTATTTAATTTCCAGACTATATTGGAATCCTTCTCACATTTTGAGATTCATGAGATAGACAATATTGTTTCAAAATACTGAAAGGCTCATGTCTTTATCCTAGAATGGAAAAAGAAAACCTACCCTGCACAATATTAAAGAGAAGAGTCATGAGAACTATGACTGGGGTCTAGGTTCCTCACTTGAGAAAGTCCCAGACTCAGATTCACTGTGAAACTGTGAAGCACTGTACGTCCTATGTCTGCTGTGTTAGCTTCCTCCAAGCAAGCCCTGTCTAGACCGTCTGCCTGAGAGTGCTGATGAGAGAGTAAATTCAGCACAGCTTCCAGTCTATGCAGTGTGATAGTGATTCGGGGCTTTTCTATTTGCTTGAAAGGATCGTCAAATGTTTGAAAATTCAGTTACATGACAAGTTGGCCAGAGCATGAGAGTGCTGCAGTGCATGCGGGCAGCAAATGTAAGCAACTGTAGAAACCTTGATCACTGCTGATATCCGCATTTTGTGACCCAATGGAGCAATTTTGCTTATCATTCTTGGAAGAAAGAACTCTACCAAAAACAGATTGTGGAGGAAAGGGTTTGTTTGGGTTTACAAACCTGAGGGGAACCTCTATGATGGCAGGGAAAGCAATGTCATGAGTGGAGGCCAGACATCACCATGCCAACCTCAGGTGGACAATAGCAGCAGTAAAATGTGCCCAACAACAGGGAATCTGCCTATAATACCCCCAAGCCCACCCCTAATAACACATCTCCTATAAGGCTCCAATTCCAAAATTGCCATCAGCTGGGGATCGAGTATTCAGAAGACATAAGTTTATGGGAAACAGCTAAATCAAGCCACTACATTCCTCCCCTGGCCCTCTTAAACTGATACATGATATAAAATGCAATGCATTCAGTTCAACTTTAAAATTCCCCATTTTTTTCAATCCAAATACTATTTAAACATTTCCATAGTTCAACATCTCTTAAATGAACCATAATATCAAAAAAAACACTAATGGCATAGAATAAACATTTATACTGTAACAGATGGCATTGGGCACAGCAAGGAATAATTGAACCAATACAAGATTTAAAACTACAGTGCAAATATCAAGCTCTGTAGTTTAAGTACAACTCTATCCAGTGACAAGTTTAACCAGTGATGAGTCTTGGGAATTCCAATTTTGCCCCTCCAGGCCAGCTGCTCATAGCCCAAGGTATACTCCATCAGGTGCTGCCAGCTCTCCTTGGCAGCCACTGCATAGTTCTGCATCTCCTTTGGGTCTCCATGCAATGATCTCTTCATCCTCATGGCTCCATTTGGTTTCCATGAAGGTAATCCAGGAAGCCTGCTTCATTGCCCAGGGCCCTTTCTAAAACAAACAAAGAAACAAAAAATACAACAGTGTTGTGAAATCAGTAACCCTGTTGCCTACATTTATTATACTCTCTAGTACAGTGGGCTACCATTTGTTAATCCAGAGGGAAATCAAGCTGACTTTGAAGAGCAAGAGACTGCTTCAATATTCAGGCCCCTTACTTCAAGACTCTGCATTCTTCCTGTTGTCCCAATGCAGATCAGCTGGCCCAATCTCAATGGTTGTAATCTCTCATACAATTGCAGCTGAACAAGCAGCAGTTTCAGCCCAAATATTCAATTTCATTCTTTGTCATATCCATCTATTCATACTAGTCTATTTCAGTGCAAAGCAACCCTGCACAAGTTCTCGGGACACAGGCAGGCAGAATGCAGCAAACCTCTCATAAAAACAGCTTTCTAGCCCAGTCCTTGCTAAATTTTTTACCTCCCTCACAAGCCAAATTTCATAATCCATAGTTCTTACAATATTCAGGACTTTCAACTCTGACCAGAATAGTCCATCAAGCTGTACTTGTAGCACTGAAAAGATGTTTCTTAGGCTAAGGTTTCAAATATTCCACATTTGTCTTGCAAATTTGTTCCGAAAGGCAAAACACCACACTGTCAAGTTTCAACCAGTAATGACTCCACTCCTCAGTACCAATTTTACTCTTGTGATCAGCTTTCTCTTTGCTGCATCAAACATCCATCCAGAATCAGCTTGTGGCGGAAGGGGTTTATTTAGGTTTAGAGACTCAAGTGAAGACTCCATGATGGCAGGGGAAATATGCCATGAGCAAAGGCTGGACATCACCTCCTGGCCAATGTCAGGTGGCCAACAGCAATAGGAGAGTGTGCCAAACACTGGTAAGTGGAAGCTGGCTATTGCAAGCATACGGCCATCCCAACAGCAACCTCAAACAAGATTCCAATTTCAAACTGTCATTAGCTGTCAAGCTAATATCAAGCATTCAGAGGACCTAAGTTTAGGGGGACACCTGAATCAAACCACAACAATGATGACAATAGTTGGATAGGCATGGATAGATTGATAGTAGATGATAGATGATAGATAGATAGATAGATAGATAGATAGATAGATAGATAGATAGATAGATAGATAGATAGATGATAGATAGATAGATGATAGATGTTAGATAGATAGATAGACAGATAGATGATAGATAGATAGATGATAGATAGCTAGATAGCTAGCTAGATAGCTAGCTAGCTAGATAGATAGATAGGTGATAGATAGATAGATAGATAGATAGATAGATAGATAGATAGATAGATGTGTGCACTAAGATGTTAAATCCACACTGAGTCCTGCTTTCCATTTTTTCCTTTTTTCCTGATCACTGATTTGGTAGTCCATAAACTTTTTGCATGTTATATATTTTCCTTATTTATTATGCCTGTTTCCAATTCTACCCCCAATAGAATAGAAAGTCCATGCTTAAAAGTGATTATAGCATGCAATAGACATTCAATAATAGTCATTGATATATATTCAATAACTTTGAAAGTCCATGCTGCTTATTTGCTAGTCACAGTATGTGATGAAACTACCTCTCAGACTGTTGCTCCTCTGGGACTGGGGAGATGGCTCTGTGGTTAAACACAACTGCTGCACAGCCTGTCTGTCTGGATTCGGTTCTGCATTCACCCCTGTAAAGCCTGACTCAACAAGTGGGGCTAGATCCTGAAATGCATACACACATACACACACTTGCATAAATAAGTATATACATGCATACATGCATACACACACACACTTGAAATCGGTAAACCCTTCTCATTTCCATAAATAATTTTGGTATCAGTACATGTCTGTAATTCTATTACTTGTGACAAAGCAGGAGAAGGATCAAAGTTCAAGGTCATTCTTACTACATAGGGAGTGCATGGATAGCCTAGACCTTGCTTCAAAAAAGAAACTGCCTATGATTATTTTGCTGTTGAACTTACTGGCCAATATTGACTTGTAAAACCCAGCACCCATACCCTTCTTGCCATCATATTATGCAAAATCAATCATTATACATAAGTCTATACCCATTTTACATGACTATTTTGAAATATTACTACATTGCTATCTAATGATAATTATTTTTCAGCATCTCCAAATATCATATCAGTATTCCTTCACTGCTTTATAAACACTTGTTTTCCCATTGGCTTGAAATACAAACAAGATCATCACTTAGTCTTTGTTTTATGTGTTAAGACTTTTAAATATTGCACCCTTCCTTTTTTCCTTGAACTTTTTTGATTGAAGAAATTGTACCATTTACACTGTAGAGATTTTAACTTCCTGAATTTTGCCAATTCATATCTATGCCATTTAACATGCTCTTTGACCATTTCTTTTCTGTAAAATAAAATTAATAAACATATATTTGGTCTGAATTAGATGTCTTTGTTTTTCTTGTTTATTGAGGATGCTTCATAGTTTGTGGCCTGTATTACAACCCTGAGGTTCAAAGTGTTTAGTTCACTGTCTTTCAGGAAAACTAGTATCCAAAAATAGATATTGTGGTTCATTGCATTGATTACTATCACTATTTAACCAACATTTGTCAATAAAGAGAACCTTTGTCTAATCAAATATTCCATTTCTGATATATATTTCATATAGAAAATTCTGATTAAATGTTTGATACTTTCTTTTATTTATCAAGTTTTGGTTAATAAAGATTCTTAGCATTCTACAGAGGTCACTAAAATTTGAGCTTCATAATCAATGTATATTCCTTAATAAAGTGGTGTTTGTTTCCAATTATTCATTTCTGTTTATACTCTATCTGTCCCTGATTTGTTCACTGATATTTTCTTTGAGTTGTCTTTTGAGACACAATTCAGTAATCTCTCCACTTCCCTTGTTTCCAAATATGTCACAGCACAGTGGTGCAAATTCATTTAAAAATACTTTTTCTATAGGCCTGAAATCAATAGTTTGACCAAAGTTGCTTAGTTCCTTTAGTGGAAATAATATATAAAGACTTAGACCAACCTAGATTTGGGGGTACTGATTTCCAGTCTTATGACCATTATTTTTGGATTGTTCTCAGTCCACTGGGCTTGAAAATGCATAGCATTTAGGATTTAAGAAGTTGTATTTTACTTTATCTGCACATCTGTTTTTTTCACTGTGATTCTTTGTTCCTAATGACATGTATAATTGTTTTCTCCTCTTTCCTCAAATTATGTGCAGGTGTGTGTGTGTGTGTGTGTGTGTGTGTGTGTGTACACAAATATTTATACAAAGCTGGATTGCAGACTAAACAAATAGGGAGAAGCTGCTTATTACTACTTCCCTGTAGGGATCCAAATATAACCTGTTGCCTTTGACCAAAGGTCAAATTGAGAGAAGGGAATGTGAAAACTTTATCAGGAAGCCAAGGAAAGCTCCAGGTATGCTCACGGAAAGTTACTGACATTGGAAAAGTTGGTAGGGATGGCTAGGAGTAAAGTTTGCTATGTGATTGGTTTACAAAGTGTACTCAGCTTTCTTCAGTGATGATGAGGAGAAATTTAAAAAATAAAATAGGAAAGCCAGCAGTCATTGACCACCAAGTCTTGGTCATTCTTGGTTAGTGGTTGCAGAGGTTCTGACTGAGAGTGATAGCTTCACTTCACAGGGTGCTTGATGCATAGGTTGTAGATAATTACTATCCTCAAATGTAGTCTGATCATCTTGTATATTCTGATTCTTAGTATGGGATATGTTTGAATAATAGTATTGAGGTTATTATCAATATTTTCATTGGAAACTTCTTGTTAGATGGCTTTTGTAGTCAAATTTGTCTTTTAGATATATTTCATTAGTCTATGATAAAATAAATCCACATTCAAATGAATTATTTGTTGTATGATTATGCTCACACTAAATTTATTTTTATTTTTAGTTATTTATTTATGTATTATATTCATTTTATTCCAAAGTCAGGGAACTCAAGCCTCAATCTTTTATTTACCATCTCTCCTCTATATGTAATCATATAAAGTTTATATGTAATAATATAAAATTAATATTATTTTATATTTAAATGATCATATATACACATTATTTCAATATTTGTCTATACAATATAACTGTAATATATACACAACATTTTTCATTTTATACTTGATTTTGTACTTCATATGCACTAACTCTAGTATATGTCTATATATATTCTAGAATATATATATATATATATATATATATATATATTTACATCTTGGAGTACTTCTCTATCTCTACTCTAGGGTTATTATTACAGATATAAATGTTCTTCATTTCATTATTCTGTTAGGAGAGTAATATAATCTGAAATTGATTGTTATAGACTGTCCAACCTCCCTAGTATGTCCATTTCAATGCATGGAGATTTTCCTAAACAATCTATAGCTTATATTGTGTAGAGATTTTAAAATGAGCTGAATGGGTTTCTCTTTCCTCTGAGTTTGGAATGGGTCCTGAAGGAATTGTCAGATAATTGATTGGTTGACCTACATGTGCAGTTGAGGGAGTTTCAAAGATTCTTCTCTGCTTACCACAAAGCTAGTCTCCTGAGATCCAGACACATGCAGTTGTTTAATTTATCTTGCAGTTTTAAGTGTCACATAAAGTTCAAAACACAGATTATTGAGCCATTAAACTAGAGTTCTGAGATGTTTTATCTTCCTAAAGGGATAACACTGAGAATGTGGCTCGAGGTTTGATCTATAACCCCACATAACATACTTTACATTTTTGTTTAGGCAATGTGGAAGGGCTTTATTTTACGGAAGAAACTCATGACAGCCTTGGAGGCCATCAAGAGTGAAGAGTCTGAGGAAGAATATGAAGAAATAAATTTAGAGGATTTCATTTTTGATGAAGTAAGTGCCAACTATAACATGCAAATGTTTCCCTTAACATGTTCAGTACACTATTTTTAAATTAAGATATTTTCTGATGTGTCTATTTTACTAATATTATATGATATTTTCTAGTAACACTTGTGACAGTATACAACTACTTTTTAAACTTTTTTTATTTTCCCACTAAACTTGTACAGTATATTAAGTGGCCATATGGTAGTGACAAAACACTTTGCACCCTTTGACCTGGCTCTCCAGAGATTAATGTCTTATTTAAACAGTAGGCCAGTTATCAAAATTAGGGAATTAGCATTGATACAGCATTACAATCTAATTAACCTTATTTAGATTTACAGCTGTCCTATTAATGTCCAACATTTAGGAGGAGATTCAGGAATCGTAGATGCTACTTAGTTGTCATTTTTCCCTTAGATTCCAACTAGAAATGTTCCTCATTTTCTTTGTATTTCATGACTGTTATGCATTTAATAACAATAAAACTTTCCCATTTTTCATAGACTTAAATTTTTAAAAAGAAAATTCCAGAAATAAATAATACATCAATATTAAATTGCACACAGTCCTGAGTAGCGTGATGGAATTTCCCACCTTCATTGTGCATCTTTCGTGGAACCTGAGTCACTGTCTTTGCCCTCGTCCAGCATGTCCTCAGTATCTAACCTTCCTACCCTCCAGGTCTTTGTTATATGATCAACTCTTGTACAATCACAGTGTTGGGCTCAAGTTGTGCCTATTTTATTCTTAATACTACCATGAAAATTAGGGATGCTGGCAATTTTTTACCAGTATGTTATTGTAACTATTTGATTTTATTGTTCACAACTGCTGCAAATGTCAGATTGTTCATAACTAATACATTAAACTTCATCATAGGTATGTATGCATAGGAAAGCAAACAGTATAAATTGTACTTCTTGTTGCACATGATGTCACTGAATAACTAAAAGAATTAAATGTAACCTCACGGTTGCAGTGTGTGCATGATGACAGAACAGTGAGAATGTTGACATTTAATAGTGCAGTGTTTGTCGATTTTCATTACCAGCTTTAGACTCTATGTTATACACTTATCTTTGTTTCCTATTTCACACATCTCGTCCAAATCTCACTGCAATCCTATTTCATTAAATTGTATCACTTACTATACAGATGAAGCTAGTTCTGATAGCATATGTGATCTTACATGAATTGTCTCCGTAAAATCAAAAGGAAGCCTTCAAGTTTATTTTGTTAAGGGAGGAAGCTGATCAGCAGTCATTGTTAGCATTTTTTTTTTTTTTTTGGTTTTTCTAGGTAGGGTCTCTAGCCCAGGCTGGCCTGGAATTCACTGTGTAGAACTCATGGTGATCCTCCTACCTCTGCCTCCTGAGTGCTGGGATTAAAGGCATGCTCCCAGCTATTGTTAGCATTTTCTAATTGGTATATGAAAAATGTAATTCTAAAATTTGCAACCACCTCACACACTTGTGTTTCTCAACCTTTAATAATTAAAGGAAAAATTGAACTGTCTCCAAAATACTTTATAAAGTCAGTTATATATCATTGATAAATTTAATAATACATCCTGTCCAATAAATTTTTTTCTGCTATCTTGAAAATAAGTTCATTGCTTTTAAAACACATTTACAACTCAGATAGAAAATCTTTCTGGTTTAGATGCCATTGTAAATTTCTTTCTGGTGTTCAGCAGTTTTAAATTTACCAGATTTTTAAAGACAGGATTGATATGAAGCCCGTTTTTCATAGAGAAAAAATTGTTTACAATGAATTAAAAAAGGAAAATACTATTTTATATCAGCTTGTAGTCTCATGAGAGGCAAGTTTTCTCTTTTTGTAATAAAAAATAATTTTTTGCTAACAAAAGAATCCATACCATGGTTATTGAACTGTCCACAGGTAGAAGGAAACCACAGAGATTCTCTTCCCAGTGATCATGGGCATTATTATTAGATTTATTACTAGGAATTGATGTTTTCACCTGTTTTGCACAATTCTTATGCTTGCATTGATTTTTTAAAACTGATTTATTTTTAGTAATTAGATCCATTGTATGTATGAGCAAGTCTTGTGATGGTATCCCCTTTTGCTCCTTCCTGCCCCCCCATAGGGGGCTCTCCTCAGTGGGATTGTTAGATCATTCCATGAGATAGGGGATTATGAATTGTAGCCAGCTTTTTCCCTTTCTCTGTTGTTAAGGGGAGAAATATCTCTGGATATTCTTCCTCACCATGGCTCTTACAATCTTTCCACCCCTTATTCTACAAAATTCCCTGAGTCATGGTGGGTGAGTTTTATTGTTGAGATCTTAAGAGTCTCTGGATAGTACCTTAGATGCTGTTTGGTATCCTCCGTGTCTGTCTCCATTACCCTTTCATAAAGTCTTCTCACTTTCTGTGGAGGTAGGTCCCTTGCTCATCTCACCACTTCCTCAAAGGTTTCCTTTGGGCCCTAGATGTAAGTTAGTGATGGTTCATCTCCTGCCTGGGTGTCAGCCATCATCCCACAATGTCCTGTTTTTGGAATTGGGTTGTCCATGTTTCTCGATGCCTTCTGAAAAAATGCAAGCAGAATCTCCAAAGGAGAGTGAGATCAGTATAGGCTAAATGAGACAAACATTGTTGATTTGGCAAGATTCTAATGTGTGTAGCCTCTCTGTAGATCTCTGGTTATTAGGAGTTTCCCCTTGGAGTCCAAGTTCTTATTCTCCATAAGTGTTTGCCATGGATCCCAGTTCTAGTTAAGTTAAGTTAAGTTACTCCTTGTCACTGAGTGAATCTCTTAGCTAATCAGCAGGCCAATGATTGCCTACTTAGCTTAAGCTTTTGGAAGGATTGCCATTTTCACAATATTGATACTACCTATCCAGGAACATGTATGATCTTTCCATCTTTCCTTAGTTTTCCTCATTGCTTTTTTTTTAAATAAAAGATCATCTGTCAAAATTTTAAAGATCCTACATACACAGTTATGTCACCTAAGAACAATGAGTTTTCTCTTTTTTCCAAATCTAATCCCTGTTATGTTTAAATTACTTATTTTTGCATTATTTTCCTAATTACTACAATTTTTGAATAGTGATGATCATAGCAGGCATGTTCTTTCTACTTCCTCATTTCAGGGTGAAAGCTTTAATATGTAATCTTTGAGTAAATATTTCCAATTGTTGTTTGATTATAGAAACACTATGGAGCTTATATTTCTTAGCAATGTGTGGAACTGGTGATTATGATGGATATATGCTTTTATGGGAAATTATTACTATGGGAAAAATGTATATATACATGTATGTCTATAATATACATATATATTCATATATATTTCTCTAATGCCAAATCTTACTTTCTTATTATATGTTAATTGAATATATGGATTTTAAATATATCAGAATATTTGACTTGCTAAAATTTTGTTTAGGCTTTCTGCATTAGTACTCAAAGAGTAGTTAAGTCTGTTTATTTTTAATTTTTTTAATTATCTACTTAGAGAGGGGGGAAAGAGAATGAGATTGAACATGGTTGTGAGGGCCTGTTGCTTCTGCAAACAAGTTCCAGACCAATGTACCACTTTGTGCATCTGACTGGAGTACTGGAGTATTGAACCAGGACTGTCAGACTTCCAGGCAAGTGTTGCTGAGTAATCTCACCAGCCCTAAATTGTATTTTTCATAACTCTTCAGGTGCTGTGTTGTTGTACATTTGGTTAGCAACCATTTCCTCTGTTCTAGTTTTCTGAGTTTGATGGAAGGCCAATATTGTTTCCTATAAGTGTGGAGAAATGTCCCTTGAAGGGTTTAAAAGAACGTGTGCTTGACCAATTTTTACTGTGTTTTTTATTTTTTTATTATTTATTTTTTTTTAAATATATATTTATTGTCCATAATGAGTTACATTATTTAGTGGGAAAACAATGCGTTGTTATCCCAAATTCCCCAATTCACCCCCTCCCCATCCCTGATCAGTTGTATATCCTCCTCCATGGTTTTTAAAACAATCTTCTGTATTCTCTGTCGTTTAGGAAAGGGACGGTCTGTGAATCATTGAAGAAGTGTGCTAAAATTTCTTCCCTTGGTTGTTTCTGTCTCACTTGACTCCTAGTTCTATCATTGATAGTATAGTTCCAGTATTTTGTGGGTACATATAAGAACATACATATTTACAATAGTTACATTATGATATCTATGATTCTTTTTTGTGAGGATTTTCTGTAGAACTCTAGTTTCCCTGTTTAACTCTTTTTCTCTGACTTATGTATGTCTGGAACATTTTTATTTGGGCTGATACTTTGATTGTGGATATTTAATAACCAATTTATTGAAAGTTTTGTGTATTTGAAGTGTTGAATAATAAAATACATTCAGCTTTCTTGTTTTTTATAATATTTTCTGGTACATTTCTTCTTTTTAGAATATTCACACATTGAGTATAATTTGAAATGCCAGCCTTTGGAATGTCATCAGCTTGTGTGTTTGTGCTCTCTATCATTCTGTGTTCAGTTTTTAAGTTTTTGTGTTGCCTCTCTCTGAATGAACCCAGTGTTTTCTCTACATTTCTTTCCCATTGTCCTCTAACTTCAGTTGTTTTTCAGCCTTATCTATTCACTTCATTCTATTCCATAGACACAAGGTTTGCTTTGCATAACTCTCTCCAATAGTTAAATTCTAAGTGGGAATTTTTAACTTAAAATTTTTATAGGAGGCCTTCTGTAGTCATAGCCTCTGGATAAGCTCTCACACATGTCATTAATTAGCTTCTTTATCACAGTTTAAGTTGTAAGTCAGGGTGCAGCCTCACCTTCTTTCTATTGAAGGTAGGTACTCTTCCTTATCGTCTTTGTTTTCCACATCATTGTTAAGGATTACTTTCTTTTTTCATTTTATAATTTTAGCATGATTTTTTTTTGAATTAGTGTTTTAAATCTGTGATCTGTGGTTCGATTTCCCCAGAGAATAAAGCAAATACAATTCCGGGACTCACAGATCTTTATTTTATTTGAGGTCATGGGTAGTTAGCATGCATAAAAACATGTGGCATACTATATGGCACTTAAAATTAGTATAATAGTAAGTCAGGTTAGGAATGGAACAGAGTATTTAATAGAAATGTCAGAAAACACCTATATCAACTCTAACATTTTAATAAAGACTTAGAAGTAAACTGAGGAAGTATACCTAGAGAATACTATCCTGAGATAAGTAAAAGGTAAAGTTTCTAATCCTTAAAATGGGAGCTCAGTGTATTTAAGGAACAGAAAGATTATAATGAGTGAAGCCAATTATTAGAGATTAATAAATAGAGAGAAGAAATAAACATGAAAAGGCTAGAAATTGGAGACATGATACCTAGGTTATGATGTCAAACACATTGCATTTTATTTCAAATGTGTTAAAATGATTGGATTTTGAGTGTGGTAGTAAGCTTTTTTGGTGTGTGCATATGCATATATATGATATTATTTTTTCTCTCTCTCTGTCTCTCTCTCAGTGGGTAGTATGTCCATGCCCATGCACTGTGTAGGTCAGAAGACATGCTGGGTTGTTTTTCTTTGCCTTCTGCCTTGTTTGAATCAGGGTCTTGTGCTGTTCAGCACAGTGTTTGCCAGGCTAGCTTGCCTAGGAGCTTCTGAGACCGCCCTGTCTGTGTGTACCTCCTCTACTGTAGGCATGCTGGGTTACTGATGCCCCTACAGCATCCTGCATTCATATGGTTTCTTGAAACTAAGGTACTAAGGCTTGCAACAAGTGCTTCAACAACTGAGCCTTCTCCCCAGCATGAATTGATTTTGTTTATATTTTAAATGAGTTGTTTTCTTCACAATCAATATTTTATATTTTAGGGCAGCTAATAGTTACAGGCCAATACCAACTAGGAGTATATAACTGTTTTTCTTTGATCTTTTTATATACATTTAATTGTCATTGTCATTTAATATTTTATAGTTTAAGATTAAATCTTCAAGTTACTAGAATGTCTCTTTATTTTTATTTTTTCTTTCAAAACACTTATATTTAAGATCTATATGACTACTGTTTCCTCCTTTTCACTTATTTAGGTAATAAAATAGTTTGCTTTTTGATTACAGCCTCTGGATTTTAATATATATCAATATAATCATTGGCAAAATTATTCTGGTTTAGACAGCAACTGCTGAACATTTAGAGTTGTGTAGATATTGTTCTTGGTGCTAGTTAAATTACATAAAAATAACATGGCTGCAAGGGCAGGGGATATTCAGAAATATATTTGAATGTTTGTGATTACAGTCAGTATAAAAGAAGTAAATTTCAAATTATGTTGGCAAATTATCCATGATTAAAAAGCCTCCATCAGTCTTCCATGAAATTGTTTCTTTTCTGTTTTGTTACCCCTAAAATGTGATTCTGTTCAACAAGTGGTTAACTGAAGACACTATAGCCAATAAACATTTAGTTTTAGCTTTATTAAACATAGTTTATTAAACTTATTAAATTCCAAGATATTTGAGGGCTGTGAGATTTTACCATACGTGCAGTCTTAAAGCTAAGCTGTCACACTTTCATGGATGCTTTATGACCATCTTAAAAAGATAGCCTGTAATCAACACTGCCATTAGTTATGCAGACATAGAGGTATTGTTCCTGTATAATATGAAACCCCTTTTCTTTTCTTTTTTCGAGGTAGGCTCTCACTGTAGCCCAGGCTGACCTGGAATTCACTTTCTAGGCTCAGGGTGGTCTTGATCTCATGGGGATCCTCCTACCTCTGCATCTCGAGTTCAGGAATTAAAAGTGTGCACCACCAAGCCCACCTTGAACCCCCTATATCTATAAGACAAATTCTTTCATAATATACCATTCCTAACTGTGTGTGATGGAGGTGGGGATGAATTCCATTAAATTGGTTTTATACTATGTTTAATGTTACTATCAAGATAATCAGTTTTTCTCCTTCTGTTTCTATAATGTTCTCCAAAGTAGGCTTGTGAATTTCATCTAGATATAGCTATTATAAATAGACTACTTATCCCAAAAGAAAAAAATATCAGTATAAGACAATTCATCTATTCAGACAGTCTGGGCTAGTGAATTGAAGATGCCGCCATGCTTTCAAAGGCCATATGATTCCTTCCTAAGGACAGTCATATCCTCTGGTCACTTTGCCTTATCAAGTCTGGACAAAATGGAAATAAGAAGGGTAGAGACAGAAGGTCAGGTCATTAACTAGTTTTTGTGATTCTCAATGTCAGACCAAAATAATCCAGAACCGAAATGATCATGGAGGCTTAATTCAATAGAGATGTAAGTTGGAAGCTATAATTTTCAGCAGGTAGGGGCAATGGCCCCAAAATGGGAACACACATACTATAAGAAATGAGGTATAAATTTGAGAATCACAAGCCTGGTACTTATTAATAACTGCTTTTCCACAAAGTAAACAAATGAGCTAATTCCAACCATAAATGGGCCTGTACTGTAGGCATATGTGAATTATCCAGGTAATTTTACCTGTCACTGTGCTTTACTGAGGGCCTAAACCAGGCCTTTAGTTTACTAGTGTGAGGTCATTGGCAACATCTAAAACTAGAAATACCATCCTAGATAGTAGTAAGAACACCAATGGTTAGTTGTTTAATTCCAGCATCCTAGATCCATCCTAGATAGTAGTAAGAACACCAATGGTTAGTTGTTTAATTTCAGTCCCAAAGGAGGATAGTAAGAATGTCAGAAAGGCCTCACACTCAAAACCAGTGAAGCCTTCTTGCATTTGGCCATTGGGTCATATTGGCAAATTTAGAGACATGTATGACATATAGTACTGAATAGGTATTGGACCTCCTCTTTACTTTTGCAGGACTAGAGAGAGGGTAGTTTCTTAATTATTTTAGGGACTGAGAATTATGCATTCTGCTGAAAATTTTAAGACTGACACACTACCAACTGCATTAATTAGGTACTTTTTATTGAGAATTATTCATGGTCCAAAGAAATAACTTAAAAAACAAGCCCAAGAATGTTGTGCAGGTTTATCAGCTGACCACACCTGCTGACAAAGGAGTGATAACACCTATCATCATCAGAAGTTGAATTATGGCTTTTTAAAAATGAGATATATTTCACTTCCATTTTGACCTAGCCACCAACAAATAGGGTGTTGTCTATAGAATGATAGATTTTGATGTGAAAAGGTAGAGGGGCTCACACTAAATCCTGACCCACTGACCATCCATCCCAGTGGAGGCCAACCACAGGAGAATGTCACATTTATTATAGCTTCTCTACCTGTGACTCTGCTCCTGTTGGCATAACAATTCAAATTCTACTCTATATTCAGGTGTATAAATCAATAAAAAAACAAACTGAATTAACTTAAGAAACTCACTAACAAGATGACTTGAGCTGATTCTCCTCTGTGTCTGATATCCAGTCTCCTCCATTATATCCATGTGCTCCCAATACCATAAATTTGAATAGGACCATGAGCTGCATGATAAAGACATACATTCTCTAATTCACCAGACCATCTGCTATGTAAGCCTCCTTGAAGAAAAGGTGTGGGAAAAGCTGTCCCAGGTCATACAGACGAAGGTGATGCATGAGAACTGTGTCCTGTATCAGTGTCTTCATGTAATGGGCATGATGTACCTCTGACGTAACAATGAATACAATAGTTTTGAGCCCACAGTGCATTCTATTTTCTAAAGAATAATTTAGTGTACAGAGATTAAATTTTCCTGTAGGGGAGAAGTTTTGTCACTCTGTCATAAAATATCAATAAGTTCTGAAGTAGCACAGTGATTTACTTTGGTCCTTTTAATTTCAACATGATAAATAGGAAGTAAACATTTTGTTGACTTTGTTTCACAGATTTTATTTTCACCTCTACTTATGCTATTTAGAAGCACAAAAAATAAACAATATAACAAGGAGATTCCCTAAAACCATAAGAACAGAAAAGCATATTACTTGTATTTGGGTATTTTATTTATCTAAGAATTTTGAATAGGAAAAAATTGTGAAGCTCAACAATTTTTATCTCTGGAGTTTATATTTTTCTCCATCTCAACTGCACTGAGTGACCTGTGTTATGATGTATTATAAGAAGATGGACCAAGCCTACAGATGAGGCAATAAAAGAGAGAGTAAAGAAAAGTGCTGTCTTTTCAGTGAAAAAGACATGGTACATAACAGTAATCTCCAACATATAAGAATTTATGCTTTCATTTGGGGGTGCTTGACAAAGATCCTTAAGTGAAATTGAATATTTATCTCAGGACATGTTTACACCTTGCAAGAATGGTGAGAAAACACAAGAACATATCACAAAAATATTAGAAGGAGCTCTTTTTGCTACAGTTAGTCAGTTTGGAGAGAAGTGAAAATGAATGTTAGGAAAGTTATCAATTCTAGGACCCCTTCAGCACTCCCTAAGCCAGGGACCGATGAAAAGCTGGTCTTTTTGTCCTGTGACAGTTAAAGAATAATACATAGAATGAATAATTTTGCACACAAACATATTAGCATCTGTTATTTGTAGCTTTTTGATTGCCTAATTTTCAATTCTCTCAAAGGTATGAAAAGTGTATGTATATCTGATCAACTGTTCCACTGTGAACAAGCAGTCACATGTATCCAGGTTCACTTTCAGGATGTTAGTTGAGGATTATGATACCACTGCTCCATTATAAAAACAAAAAGGGGAGCTATGAGACCCTGCTGAGAGGCATAGAGGACACAGAGTTAAAGGAAAGTGGAGACTGACCTGTAACCCCGATAATCTCATCCTGAGACCAGCAGTTCAGTAGACTCCTTTCCCCCCAACCTCCAGCTACCAGGTGGGTCCCACCAAACCCTGATAAGTCCAGGCACTTCAAGGCCTGAGTTTACTGGAGTTCACATAATTCAGCTATAAGGTAATAACAAGGCCCAGGCAACAAAAAGTCCTTCCAGCTGAAGTATGCAGCTGGCCCCTACCAATCCTTTCATGAGACCTCCACGGACCACCCTGTCCCCACCAATCCCCTTGCCACTTATGCCCCTATGTCTCCTTTCCCTCCCTAACCTAATAAACAGACTGTTCAGTGTAACTGGCTCCCAGGTGGTTATGCCAGTTTTCTCATGTTGTCCCAAGACTGCCCACCCAGCTCCATGGATAAACAGGGGGCCAGTGTGCAATGACCTCTTAAGTAATATGCAGAGCCACAGTTAGTAGCTTTGTTAATAGTCATGCAATAGCAGAGTTTTCCTTAGAATCTCAGTTGTATGTTAAGGAAATCTGGACATTGCTTATATTAACTAATGATTAAAAACTGGTATAAATGTGCATTGCTAAGCATAATATATTAAGATACATTTTTAAAGGGGTATATATTTACATCTTAGAGATTTCTTCTTGATATATTTGGATTTTTTATTTCTTTAAATGTAGTATAGAATACTAAACATATTTGACTAATGAGTTTGCATTCATATAAATCAGAGAACTTGGTAATATTTCTAGTTGTATCTAAATAGCTACTAAAAAGAACTTTAACATTTTTCACTAAGCCTCTTTTTTAATGTCTAGTAATATTTATGAGACAACGGTTAAAGAATTATTATAAGACCTTTTAAAAGTGTGTATAATCTTTTACTAAAATAATCAGTTTTATTTAGCTTTAAATATAAGTTTTTTAAAAAATCAGTATTTCCAGATGCTATGTAGGCTTCTGTCATAGTCAGCCACACACCACTGGGATGAATCTTCAAACCAGGCACAATTTGGGGCAGGAAAGTATTTATTAAAACTACAGATTAAGGAGAAGTTCTGTAACAGTGAAAGAGGCTGATCCTCTTTCATAGGTCTGAGCAGAGAGAATAATAACCCATCACCTACACCACACACACAGAACAGGGGACAGGCAGAAGCCAGAGAATTTCTTCACCTTTATATAGCCTTAGGGTGGGGTCTTACAACCCTTCCCCAGACTTAATGGCTTCCTGAGTCTCTGGAATTTGCTTCCTGCACTGCCCACACAGGAAAGGATGTTTAGTTCTAGCTTCTTTGAGCTTCTTAACATCCTGCCCCCTACTGAGATGCTTCCTTCCTGTAAACATCCTCAGAGACCCACCCAAGATAATTGAAAAAATCAAGTTGACAACAAAACCTAACCATCACAGCTTCTCAAGGAAGAACGTTCCTTCACAATTGATAAGGCAAAAAGCTCATTGTGCTATTGGGGACCTTGTCTAGAGAGAGAGATGGGGGAGGGGAAGAGAGAGAAGAGAGGGAGGGAGGGAGGGAGGGAGGGAGGGAGAGAGAGAGAGAGAGAGAGAGAGAGAAAGAAAGAAGAAAGAAAGAAAGAAAGAAAGAAAGAAAGAAAGAAAGAAAGAAAGAAAGAAAGAAAGAAAGAAAGAAGAGTTGCATTTCCAGGGAACATCAAAAGGAGGGGCTGTAGCAGGTGTTTAAGAGCAAGGTTTTTATCTCATCAGGCTCCTCACTTGAACACCCTGGTCCTTTGCCACAGCCCCAATGAGTTGGCTTGTTGCCTTTGTAATATTGTCTTCTTCACTTCTTCTCACTTCTCTTCATGTTAGCAATTTTCGTCAGAGCAATAATATATATTTATTTATATGTGACCTGTGGCTTTCCTTTATCTTTCTTTGAATAGCTCTAGTTTCATTTGTGTTCAAAAAATAATTCAAAAATCTTAGTCCAGATTTTTGTTTGAAATTTTACATGAATAGCATTATTTTTACAGTGCAGTCATCAAATTTCTTTATTATCCATCATAAACAAAGCATTTCATCTAAGTCAATTGGAGTTTACTGAATTTCTGGCACAATTTAACAATTAATTAACATTAGCAGCTGAAATATTGCAAATAATTAGCTATCTGACTTTTGTTATTCTTCTAGAAATATACAAGCAAGGCTCCTTTATGTCAAGTCTTTCATTTGAAAATCTGACAAGTAATTTATATCCTTTCATAAAACTGTCCCCTGAACTCTAGCCCTTGTTTCTGCCATCTTCAGGCCTTATCTCTCTGTGAGAGGAGGAGGACAAGTGCTCATGGTTTTGCTGAGAGCCCTCCCCCTCCCTCACCTTCCCACACTCCTTCTTACATTCCCTCTTTTTTGAGGGGGGGCAATGCTAATGTTGCATCATTTTGGTTGTCAAAATTATATGTTTATTATGTATAATATGATATCTAAAATGTGTATTCCTGGTGGAATTGACAACTTACATTTAATGGCATATCTATTATCTCACTGATAGTGAAGAAAATGAACTTGCTCTCAGAGCTGTTGAAGAATGCATTAACTATTGTCACTGTGTATACAATAGAACACTGAACATTTTCCTCATTGCCAAACAGCAATTCTTAAGCCAGATATAACTGTGAGAATATGTATTTATATGTCAATTATTACTGTCTGGGAGGAATCTCACTAACTGTTTAACCAAGAGGAAATGTCCCATTTCTATTACATGATATTCAAATATCAAAATTTTGATTCCAGTTCCTACAACTAAATGCATAAGTCAAATTCTGCCTACATGTCTTAGTCCCATCTCCTCAGTCTCTTTCAAAAGGCATTCCAGGCACATTAAAATGGTACAGATAGAAAATTGCATTGTTATTTCCTCAGGATATAATCATTCTAATTTTAAATCAAAATGTTTGCTCAGTTTACTACTTTTTTAATAAAGTAGTTGGTATTTGGATCATCTTTTTTCATAAGGCATCATAGAACTTTATTTTATGATACATTAGATATGCTAATTAAATAAAATTTAGGTAATTGTATCTTAAACATGCATCAGTAATATAATTAGTATAATATCACTCTAGGAAGCATAAATTTGGAATTTTATAAATGGAAGAAACATGTTAGATATAAGATGAGGAGAGTTTTAAAAATGTTTTTTCAATTTTTTTTTTTTTTGGTGTTTTGTGGTAAGGTCTCGCTCTAGTCCAGGCTGACCTGGAATTCACTATGTAGTCTCAAGGTGGCCTTGAACTCATAGCAATCCTCCTACCTCTGCTGGGATTAAAGGTGTGCGCCACCACGCCTGGCTTGTGAATTTTAAATTTACATTTTTAACACTGAATTAAAGAATAATTATATGAAAAGTGATGTTCTATAATGCACTTTGTACATTGCCACAAAATTATTTTCTGTCTGTTCAGAAAATTTATGAAATTTATAAAATCTATTTTATGTAAGCTATTTGAAGAATAATTGATCGCAATATTGCAATAATGATAGTTAATATAAATGCAATATGTATTAAAAGGAAAACTTCAAGATGAGTCCTCTTGTCCTCTTGGCTACATACCTGAAAGTCATCCTGATAAACAAAAAAACAACCTGTACTTCACTTTTAGAACACTCAAATATCAAACTGTTATTTTATCCAAGCCCCGGGGGATCAGAAGCCTTATCCTCAGTTTTAGAATGTTTACATTAAACAGAAGCACATCCTCTCACTAACAAATAAAAATTCCATTATAGTTTATCAACATTTGTGGTATGTTGCTCAATTTAAAGGAAACATTCTAAAAGTATGCAAGCTAAATTTTGTACATTCTAATGTCATTATTTGTGCAGGCTGCCTTAGAGAAAGAATGGCTAGCTTTAGCTTCCACCCGCTTCCCTTCACAAACACTGCTCTTAAACCAGCTGCTTTGGCCAAAGGTAACATGTCATAGAAACTTCTGAGTGCTCCATCATTGCTCACTTCCTAAGGTTCTGCTCTGCTGAGGTGATTAATAAGACAATTTATTGACTTGAGAAACATAATTACTTTTAGAAGCCTTTGACTTCCTCCTCATCCCCAGATGCAATTTTTCATGTGGCTTTTCTTTCATTTGCTCCTAAATTTTTTTCTTTATTTTGGATTTCTTTCAACACTTTATTTCACAGTAGCAAAAAAAAAAAAAAATGATCTGCTTCAGCTGCGTGTTTGGCAAGAGACTAAAATCCCTAGCTGACAGCACTTTAAACTACAGGAATATGCATTTGAAGGCAGCAGCTGAAGACCCTCAGTCAAGGGTCAGGGGACTGCAATAGCTGTTATTTATTTGATAATCTTTGAAGTTTTTGTTTCTTCTTAGATTTTTAAAAAGATCTTTGTGTAATTAATCATTTTGTATATGTAAGCTATACCCAAAGAAAAATAAAATCATATTCTTTCTTCACTATTATAACAAAAGACATTTATGTATAGTCAACAAAAATACTTTATCATTTTTAATTTTGTAATGAATTTACATTTTAAAGTGACTTTTTCATATGCATGTAAATTAATACAATATAAATGCTGTAATTTTGAATCTTACATTTATTTTTTGCTCTTTTAAGAACTCTGGAATTGTGAAATATGATGATACTTCACTTAATATTCCAATTCAGCCAGCTCAAGCTTGGCTGTGCAACGAGAAAGAAAATGTGACCTCCTCAGAACACACACAGTTAAATAGCAGGTAAGCTAAATTTCTTCTGAAGGCAGAGATCAACTAGAAATGACAAACCATCACATTCCTTCCAAAAGTACTATCTATAGCTACAAAATTGATTCACATTTACTTATTGAGAGTTTGGAGCATTGGATGTTAAAATGACTGTATGACTGTGGATTCTTCTGTATCGGAGAAGTGTGTGAGGTACAGGCATTAAAGCAGCTACAAAACTGCTATCTTTATTTTAGTGAAATAATGTAACTACTTATTGTAAACAAATGGGTCTTTACTGCTTATAGGTAGCAATAAGGATTCAAACAAAAATCCCAAAGCTTCATTCCTTTCAGGCAAAGGATTGAAATATGCTTCCAGTCATTTAAATGTAAACATTTAAATTAATGGCAGACTTTCATTAGTTTTCAAGATAAAGTTGTTCTGTAACTTAAATGGAGTTTTTCCAAGTTTGAAACCACATAAACAGCATGTGTTTTCAGAAAGCACTGGCTGATCTACTGGTGTTGATCCAGTTACATGCCATCTTATTTCTTTTGTTGCTAGACCGGAAAGTGGAACATTATCTTGGATACCTGAATCAAAGACAAGTACAAAGAGTTTGCCTAAATCTGAAAAAGAAGAAAGAATTTCAGAAGAATGGTATGTGGTTTTCCACTAAAAACTAGAAATTGACAGACTGGTAAATAACTAGGGCAAGACTTTTTCAGGATTCAAGAATGCCCTCATTTGATCTTAGGATACTTAAGTGGAAGTTTAAGTTTATTTCAGAATGCTGTAACTCAAACATGTACATTTACATCTGTGTTCATATCTAAATGGGGTCTGGATTTGTTTTTGTCTTTATTAATTGTATCTTTCAACAGGGGCTTTAGGGACATTTCTACTGCTCAGCAAATGCTGAAGAGGGCAGAGAAAATGAAATCAAAGAAATTAAAGAAAAAAATAGGTGAGTAATGATCTTTGAATAGCAATCCTGTGTGATACTTATTATAAATTCTATTAAGGTATATTTTCATGTTATATTTAATATGAACAGAAATGATAACTATAACTCAGATAAAAGTTTAAAAACATTTTCAGAGAAAATTATACTATACATGGAGTAATTTATCATATTCTTATTGTTCATTCTTACTTATTCCGTTTGATTCATAGCTTAGTATTGACTCTTCTGTTATTTGATGTAATAATCATGCTACACTCTGTCTCTCAGTTGATTCATTTAGAGAAATGTTAATTCAAAAGAACATCTGCTAGACGTTCTATATTGTTCTCATAAGTTGTGTTATTATTCAGTAATATAAATACAGAAGTTTATAATAAGATTTGCCAACAGAGTACCTTGACAAAGAAGTACAATTTCTCTTGTGATGTTGAAGAATCTGGAAAACTTTCAACAGCATCGTGTTTCTCTTCCACTTTCCAAGCTTGTCTTCTTTCTTTGGACACCTCTAATCGTTTTAGTATAGATATGGGCCAGTTTGCAAATATCAGGAAAAGAAACTGGTAACTAGCATGACTTTACACGTTTAAGTTATTTACAAATTGCATAAAACTTTGCATTCACTCCTATCTTTTCAAACTCATTAATTCCTAGGTCAATATAAGTCATGTGATTTTGTAAAAACTGTTTTGTTCATCACAAAGGAAGTCTATACTTATCCTAGAGTTCAGGCTTATATAAGTATACAAATAGGTATTTGGAAATTCTCTCTCAATTTTTCTATTATTGTGTTTTGAGTATTGTGTCTGTATTTTAAAAATGTAAACAGATATAGCCTGATATTTTTATATCTAATGAATAACTGATTTTTAATGGCAGATCAGTTATTAATAAAATTTTCATTATTCACTTTCCATAAACATACAAATTTCCTTTCTAGGTATTTGGTTAGTAATCTTAAATTCATATTATATAGTTTTGAGATAACTATATTTTGTTAGGCATAGAAAATTGGTAAAATGTGAAATATTGGATTTTTTTTGTTTTTCGAAGTAGGGTCTTGCGCTAGTCCTAGTTGACTTAGAATTCACAATGTAAGTCTCAGGTTGGCCTGGAACTCATGGTGATCCTCCTACCTCTGCCTCTCCAGTGCTGGGACTAATGACGTGTGCCACCATGCCTGGCTGAAATACTGAATTTTTATCATTTTGAAATAAGACACTATTTGTGTTTTCCATCTTCTCTGTTCCTTCTATACTCTTGTTTTGTAAACTTCCATCCAGTTCACCCCAATACTGTGAACTAAGTGCTTTGTGGCTGTCACCCTTGTGAAAACAGGATCTCCAAACCCTAAGTCGAATTGAAACTCTTTCTGTTCTGTGTATGTGAAGTATAGTACAGTAAGCAGAGTAGCCTGATAAACTCCTTGGAAACTTTGATGTGGATTTTTACTAAAGACTATTTAAAAATAATAATAAAACAGTGGCTTTGAGACAGATATAAATTTATGGAACTTCTCGGGCAAGTTTAAATGCAAAACATTTTAAGAGCCTATTCATCCACTATTCAAAAAATGTATGTATCCTCTTTTTATTTAAGAAACATTTCAAGATATACTTCTAAAATATGTTTACAGACTTGCAGCAGATTGCTGTACATACCTAAGAAAAAAGTAGCTTCTTTTTTTCAGTCACAAGGGGGCGTGGTAGGGTAGCAAATAAGAAAGGAAATCCTATAGATGAGCTTGTAAATTCCTCTTCAACTTGTTTTGATACTAGTTATTCAGAATCACCTGTTACATGAAATGATTTTTGCTACATTTTAATGGAACTATACCTAATGACATAATATTAGTCAAATAGCATCCTTACCACTAAGTGAGATTTTAGAAACTATTTTTTACTTTGATTTTTCTTGTTTCATCAAAATACTATTAGAGAAACATAATCAGTTTGTTGGCATAGCAACTTTATCAGTTTTACAAATCTTTTAAAACTGTGCTGTGCATTTTCCTTTTGGAGATTTATTTTTTCCCCCAATGCCTTTTTGAGTTTTATAATTCAATTATTGCAATACTTTTAATTTACATAAGAAGGTTCAAATAGCTGCAATTTTAAATTATGCACATAAAGCTAAACAATGTTTAAAAAAATTATCATGGGTATTTAAAAGTTATTGCCAATTTTCAAATATTCATGAAGATCACGTGTACATTTTAAGGAAAACTTGCCAACGTGAGATTTTGAAACCACCAGAGGGCAATCTTGTCCATAGACTGCTGGGTTAATAGTACCTGGTGTGGAATAGGAGGATGGGAGGCTTTAAGGGACAAGGATTCATGGAATGGAATAAACTATGTTCTCCATGTTAGCAAAGGAGTGATACTCAAGGACGTTGAGATAAAATGCAAAGAGAGGAGAGAATCTTTCAATGAAATTTCTGCCATGAGAAAGTGTAAAAGAAGTGGCTCTTTGGGCATATTTCCTATTTATAGATTTCCATGCTTTTATTAATTGACAAGGAATATGAATTAACAGTATTTGTTTAAGGGGAGAATGAAAATAAAACAAAATGCAGAAGCCTAATGAATCTAAGAAGCTGGTTTGCAATGGAAGCAGTTGCAGATAGAGAAAGAGTAATACTGCTTGAAGAAAGTGGCAAAGAAGGGAAGCAAAGTGTAGTGTGGACAGCTGTCAGGGGGTCTCAGTACTGATGACTGCTTCTACTTCAACGATAAGCATGAGAGAGGCAAATGGGGGAGATGAGGGAGGGATTGACTGGAAGCCAGAAGGTGAAGTCTAGAACTAAGAGGTCACCCTGGTTTGCTTACACTTGGGTTATGGCTGCTGCTTTTCCTAGTAAGTGACTGCTTTTGCCCTAATGATTTACATAGGCTTGCATCAATAATGGCTGGTCTTGTTTTCATGCGTGAACAGTCTGTTTGCTTGTTCCATTGCCTCATCCACAAAAGTAATTTCAGATTTGGTGACTAGAATCTGAATTTATCAGACACTGAGGGAAATTCAGAATTCAGTATTGCAATAAAGACTATCATATGTAAGGCGAGAGTTACAGGTTTATTGAAAACATGCAGGGTCAGTAACCTGGGGCTTGTGAGCATAATTGGCAGCAAGAGGAGATGAGTTGGCCTGGGAAAGAGAGTGGGTGGGTGGTTGGATGTGGGCGCGGAGGGGGGCAGCTCTGGTGCTTATGATATTGAAAAAAGGACGGATGGAGATCACAGCAAGCAGACACGATATAGTTTATATTTACCAAGTGCATATTTATCAAATTTAAACTTTCATGTTTAGAACAAAGGATGGGGAAGTTGAAGTAAAATTGGTTAATTTGCTTGTAAAGGGAGGAACTCACAGGTCATGATAAAAATGACTTTTCAGCTCTTTTTAACACATAGTAGTGTGAAGTACAGAGTAATCATTCCCAATTGGCTCATTTTATTTTCATGAGAATAAATAGCTTAATCTTTTTTGGTAACATTCAAGCATATCCAAGAATTAAGCGAGATAGAAAATTAAACAAGGCCTGTTTTCTATGTATGGTAAACAGCTCATGATTGATTTACAAAATGACAACTGAGGCATTTTAAGAGAGAGATGTCCAAAGAACAGTATGGACAAGTCAGCAACTCAGGCTAATTCAAAAATTATTTTACTTAATCTCACTAACTTCCAGAAAGGAATTACAAGAATGTTGATCAAGTGCTACTTTGTTGTTCTTTCAACAAAACAATGCTAAAACCATTTGAGAGTAAGCAGGCTGTCTCTTGTTTGTTGCTCCTCACTGAGTTCCCAGAGCCTACTGCCATGCCCAGCACGATTATTCAGTACATAACTGACTCAATGATAAATTGGGTTAAACTCAATATACATTTGATAATGTCTATGTATATGACTGAGTACATATTTTACTCAATTTTTATATTGGGAAGGTGAATTTAAATTGTTAGTTAGTAAGCTCTACAAAGTGACAAAATAGTATGAATCATTAAACATTAACATAACAGTTATTTTTCAACACTGCTCTATTCAGCACCTTTGAAAGTGGTGATGATCACTACAACTTGTGACACTTTTTTTTTTGTAAGAAGAATGGCATGAAGCTAGTGGACCAAAGGTGAGATTATAACTGAAAAAACATTAAACACATAATGAATATTGTCATGGAGATTCTATTGACTAACTGAAATTACAGTGCTTCAATGTGATAGTGGATATGAAGCGTCAAGTATAGAAACAAATACGTAAAGTGACGTGGTTTATTTGTCCCAGGAGTTTCTTGAGAAATTTTAAAGGTACATTGAATGTCTGCTGTGTTATTTTTTCTTTTTGACACTAGCCAGGTCAGTCTACAAGATACACAGCTGATGATGATCACAGAGAAGAATTCATGAATACAATTCACAAATATCTACAATATACAAAAAGTCATAGACAAGCTGTACTATTTATTGCATCTTTATCACCTGGCTTTCTTTATTAACTGACTTTCCTGTGGCTAAAAATCGTGTTTTATTCCCAGTAGAATTTCTAGGAAATATCAGCATCTGGTTATTTTTTCCATCTTAACTTATCATGTTTCCTGCTTCTAATAATTATTCCTATGCAATTTGAATTAAGTTTTATATCAAGTTAAGGTGATGTAATCAGAATGTTTTGAAATAAGAGAATATAATACTGCACTATGTGTGTGCTTCTGGGAAAATTATTTAATAAATTAAGTCAGGAAGCTCTTCTAAATACTTTTATGTAAATAATTGGATCTTGACAATTGTATAAGGAATGTGCTATTGTTTTCTCTCTGTTACAAATGAAATCATGCAAGTTGTGGTGGTTTACCCAAGGAAGGGCCATCTTATTGCATGAAAATCTTAAGGCATTTTCCAAGAACATAGTAAGTTGGGAATATTATCATAATTTGTGTTGAATGGTGTTTGCTAGCTGCAGTTTTTGGGTACCTACACTTATATGTACATGAGGCTTATCTCACTACATATTGTTCCCTGAACGCTCACATTAATACTTAAAAGTCAATGTGAGTTTTATTGGCAAGAGAATGCAGAGTGTAAGATCAGCTTGGTCATAGCCACACAACTTTTAAAAGTTGGAACTGGGATCCAGCCACGTTCCTTTGAATTTTAGCCCCGTTGTTCAAAATTCATCCTTCCATGGAAAGGCAAAAGAGCAGAATAGGAGGTGGCTGGTAGCATGGTATCAATAGTGTGTAAACCCATGGGATTATATAGAGCCTGAATGAATAATTCTACTTTCATATGTAAATACTGTTTGTACATAGCCTATATGACATAGGCTATTGTATGACATGGACACATGGCATTGTTAATGAAAATTCATTAATGTTGAACATGTTGAATTCTCTTAACAATTATAACACCTTTGGTACAGATATTTTAGATTCAACCCAAACGCTGACAAATACTTTCTTTATGAGACATATAATCCTTTGGAAACACAGAAATCATGCTTAGTGAGGATAACTGAGAGCAAGAGGTTTATCACAGAGCATCATTCTGTGGCTGGTATTCATTCTTCTTAGTACACAATGTCAGAAGCAAGCTACTTTAGCATTAACCTAACAACGTGGGTTGGTATTTATGAAGTTCCTAATCTTGACTTTTCTATTAACATAATTAATTCTATTACCCTAGATAGTAATCACGGATTCTTGCTTCCTTTAATGATGTAAGATACTAAGAAACGTTATGCCACCCTAAAATGTGGTTTTAGGCCATGCTACAAGTAATGCAGGCTTGCCCACGCTGCATCCTTAGTCCTTAAACCACTGTCTGCTTGTCTTGCAGACCAGAGGCAAAGCCACTTGCCAAAACTCCATGTCACCTTCCACAGAACCACTGAGTACTAAGAAAATATCTCAGGACACTACATTCATAATGATTTATTCTGTAAAACTGATAGATTTTGGATGTTTTAAGCTTAAAATATAAAGAATTTAAATAACTTCTCTGTTGTCTAAATACATTAGTACAGAATAGACACCATCATTGTATGCATGAAATTATCCCTTTCAATGTGTTCCTTTGACTGTCTTGTTTCCATCTTCTTATCTGAACCCTCTATAGTTTAAAAGAAAGAAATATACAATATTATTTTTCTGTAATCAGCAGATTTTTCTCATTTGTGAGAAAAAATAAGACTGGAACTAAAATAATAAACAATAAAGTAAATTCTCTAATAAAAAGACATTACCATGGCCAGAAATAGTACATGCAATTTTTTTAAAGTATTAACCTTTTTATCATTCTAAGGAAGGGGATATATGTTTAGTCGAATGGCCAAGAATATGGTTAGGCATTTTTTTATACTATAAAGTATAAACTGACATCACTATCAATTTCAGAGAGGCCTATAGAATGGATATTATTTTTATTTCCAATAAAAAAGAAATCTATAATCATTTAGAGGAGTGACCTAGAGCTTGGATTTTTGCTCATTTTTCTTTTTTTTCTAGATCCCACTGTGCGTCTAGCATTATTCAAAAACAATGAAAATAAAGTTTCTGTAACAAAACCATCAAAGAAGAAACAGCCTAGAAGATACAGCTACTTTGAAGGTAAGATCTCATAACAGGAAAACATAAAGCTAAAAAGATAAATACAGATAGAAAATTTTATTTAGAATGTTTTAGTCTTCATAGTACCTAGAATATATAGATGAAAAAGATAGAAATAATTTATCATTACTGTTGGTGTTTACCTAGATTTTATATGTCTTGAATTCTATGTGACTATCATATAATACATATCATCAGAATTGGTAATACTATATAAAATTTTACAGTGAAAAAGATATTAACCTCATATAATAACAATGGAAATATTTTAAAATATTATTTCAATATATTACTGCTAGAATGTGTAGAATTCTTTTCCACTCTCTTTTCTCCTGCTCTGTGAAATATGAAGATAAGTGAGTATCCAGAATAGCATAGTATACATTTGTAGCATATTTATAAAATTATCTCTTACTTCGAAATAGTGGTAGAAAGAAAAGTGGCCATGAAACATGAAACGGTTCAACATGAGTTTCAGTAGTGAAGGGATTTTTTTGCATTGTATACATGTTTTTGTTTTCTTCCCCCATGTGAAATGTGTCTGGTTTGGTATTCTGAGTTTTGTTTTATTTTGTTTTGGAGGTGAGGGGGTTGTAACCCCAAGTGTGCTTGGCATTTCTTTCATTTTTTTATTTTTATTGAATGAGCTTTTATAGATACAAGATCCTATCAAGCGAGTCATTTTAAGGCATTTTAAACCTTAGGAATGAATAGGCTAGGCAAATGGGTCTACATGTAAGATCCTTTCCCAGTTAGTATGCCTTTATTTTTCCTATGTTTTAAGGGGGAATTAAATGAGCTAAAGGTAATTTACTCATTGATGGCCAGATTGAGATTGAGTTATATTTAACTGCTGCTCTAATCTTCCCAAACATTCAGACTCACACTCATTCTCATGCTAAGGGCAGCCTGTATTGGAAGCCTGAACATTCCTGGTTGTCCAGCAGAGGGTGTATTGTGAAACAAATCAACAAACTTCAGGATTAAATGCAATGAATTTTACTGTTATATAATCATTATTGCATCCTCATTTTAGATGACTGAAAAAATTTCTTTTCACTTTAACAAAAAAGTAAAATAAAATAAAATTAATCATTGGAAATCTAGTCCCTGCCCCTAAAATGTAGAATATCAAAATTAAATTTAGTATAAATTCAAATTAATTCCATGTGGACTAGCATCTCAATACAATGGTATGCCTGTATTGTCTTACAATATGTTTGATTTTGTTCAAATTAGATCATAGTATTATATGACTATTACTTTGTATAATTCCAATTTATTCTATATTAACATTGATTTGATTTTTATTTTTAAAAATGTTGCTTCATTTTTCAGTTATGATCATGTGAAGTTTCCATGATTCTAATAAGTTGTATGAAATGCTTCATTATTCTTTTGACATGATTCTGTATGTGAATAGCACAAAGAAGACTAGATGCACTCTGTTGGTCTAGGTGAAAAAAATGTACTGACATTTGAAGAAAACTTGATGTGTAATAAATGATATTACATTGTGTAAGGTTAATAACAATGTTATTTTAGCCATCCATAATTTATAACATATCCATATACTTTACTTTGCCACGTTCATGAAATGTGGGTGACTTTTGACCTTTAACCTCATCAAAGGTGAGAAAACCTTGACCATACTGTGCCCTGTGTAACCATATACTCCTGCCATGTGTCAGTTTATCTAAGGGTTGTAGAGATTTATTATTGGCTGATTTGGGTGATTGATTGATTGATTGATTGACCTATTTTTGGGTACTGTCTTAGTTTACTTCTATTAGCATCTGTAGTTATTTCTTAGATTTGAATTGTGAACTTGCCTTAAAAGTTGAAGCATTTTATTCCCTTAAAATCTATGTAAACTGGATTTCCCATTTCTCTTAATTGATCAGAACCCTAATTAGACCTTTTTTGATAGGTCACTGGCCCTAGAAGCTTAGCTGTATGAACACATGGACAGATGCCACCATTTCACTCTCTGTTTTGGTTGTGATCTAGTTATATGCTAAAATTTATTTCTAGAAGCAGAATTGGCAAATCAAAGCATGCATACTTAAATATTTGTAGTACATCATTCATAAAAGTGTTAAAAAGAGATGTGCAAGCATAATTAGCAAAGAATAAATAGTACATGGGTTGGTAATGTCACTCCACACTCATTAATAATCTTTATAATGTATTATTTTATTAATACTTTACTGATTAATTATATACATTTCTGAGGTTCAGTGTGATATTTTTTTATCTTTTTTAAATATATTTTTCAGTGCCTTAGATGGAACCTGGGTCTTGCGCATGTTAGGCAAATGCTATACAACTGAGCTATCATACTCCCAGCCCTGCAATGTGGTATTTGATATATTATATAAAGTGATTTGATTGAATCCAGCTAGTTCACATATCTGACACCTTGCTTACCTGTAACTTTCCTTGATACAAGTCATGCAATTTACTCAGTTATTTTGAAGTAGATATTAACATTCTTATCTTCTGTAGTTACTATGAGATCTCAGAGATCTTAATACCTATTTAACTTTTGATCAACAACTTCCCATCCTCCTTCTCCATACCCTGAGCTTCTGGTAACTGCCATTTGAATCTCTACTTTTATGAGTTCAACATTATTAGATTGCACATATATGTTTGCTGATGTGGAATCTGTCATTCCAGGCCTGGTTTGTTTTACTTAGTCTAATGTTCTCCAGATCAATTCATGTCACAAACAACAGCCTTTCTCCCTCCCCTCTTAATACTGAACAGTATTCCTTTTTGAATTTATATCATATTTTCTTTACCCATTTATAAATTAATAGATGCAATTACATAGGTTGCTTAGTGTGATTAATGTAGCAATGAACATGGAAGTACAGACCTCTCAAACATTCTGGTTCCATTCTCTATGGATAAATTGCCTAGAAGTGGGATTGCTAAATCTATTTACAATTTTCTGAGGAATTTCCATAGTCTTTTCTATAATATCTTACACTAATTTACCTTCCCCCACACAGTTGAATATTGGTTCCATTTTCTCCACATACTGGCTCACAGTTTATCTTCAGTCTTTTTGCTGATAACTATGTAACTAGCAGGTGAAATATCTCGTGGTTTCAGTTTTTATTTTCCTCCTGCTAACTGTTGAACATAATATTTTTTGTTGTTGAATATCTTCTTACATATCTTTTGGTCATCTGTATGTCTTAGTTTGAGAAATATATATTTAGATACTTTGTCTGCTGGCTAGTCACTTTATTTCTTACCGTGCTATAAGCTGTTTGAGTTCCTTATATATTTTGCCTATTATGCACTTACAAATATATGATTTGCATATTGTTTCATTCACTCTGTAAGTAAACATTTCACTTCATCCTGTGCAGTGTATACACTTTTTAGCTTGATATAATCTCATATGTCTGATTTTGTCTTTGTTGCCTGGGATTTGGGGTTATACATTTTTAAAAACCATGGTCCAGACCAGTGTCTTTAAGAGTTTTCCTCCTGTTTTCTTTTAGTGGTTTAACTTAAAGTTTATTCAAGAAATTATCCATTTCCCATTGTGTGGTCTTGGTACTTTTGTTCAAAACTGAATTAACCATAAATACATGGGTTTCTTTCCATATCTTCCACCCTATTTCGTTGGTCCCTCGGTCAGTTTTGTATCAGGTATGCTGTTTCAATGTTAGTAACTTTCTAGTATGCTTTGTAGTCAGGAAATTTGATGCCCTCATCTTTATTGTTTTTGCTCAAAATTATTTAGCTCCTTTGTGGTTCCATACAAATTTATGTATTTTTTTCCATTTCTGTGAAAATGACATTATTTTAAATGGAGATACTAGCATAACTCTTAACAGTCTCTGTACATCTGGATTCTCCATTTTTTGTGTGTTTTCTTTATTTTGTTTCATCAGTATAGTCTTGAGTGCAGAGGACAGAGGTTTTGTTTTCATAGTTCTTTGATTCAATCTGTACTTTGTTGTTGTTGTAAGTAAGATTTTGAATAGTTAGTTTTGAAATATAGTAACATCACTGATTTTATGTGTTATTATTTATATATTACATTGTTACTGAATTTATTGATTTATTCTAACAGCTATTATTTTATTTTTTGTATTAGTGCATGATACCAGTAAGTAAGGACAGTTTCATTTTCTTTCTTATTAGAAATGTCTTTTATTTCTTTTTCTTGCCCAATTCCCCTGGCTAGTATTACTAGAAATCTGTGGTTAGAGTGAGCTTTCTTGTCTCATCCCTGATTTAGTGGAAAACTTTTCACTATCCTTCACTTTGCTAACATAGTGTATCACATTTATCAATGTGCGTATGTCCAAGCACCCTTGAATCTCAGTGATAAATGCCACTTGATCATAATTATTTGAATATTGACTCTACTATGCATTAGCTTGTGAACTTGGGGAGATCATATTAACTATCTGTTTATATTACTTTGTATTTATAAAATTGGATAATAACATTGCCTAGGTTGGGAGAGTGCTATGAGATCCCAGGAGCACCTATTTGTAAAGAACAAATAATATACTCACATAGTAAATGCTCAAAATTATAAACTATGGTTATACTGACTGTAGAAACATGGCTATATGTCTTCTTGTTGTTGATAAGTTTTAGCACTTGCTATATTTTTATTAAGGTTCTACTCATATTCTCAGATTAAACCTTCTCACCAACTGTAAGAATGGTATGATAGCTGTCTATGTTGTATTGAGAAAAGTATGACTTTGAGTGATGTATAAGTTTCCCAAGGTCATACCAAGAAAAATGATTTTAAAGGAAATGGCGACCACTTCTTTATAAAAAGAAAACTAGAAGAAATCAAAGAAAATACAGATATTAAGAGATCAAGGAGCTAGAGAGATGGCTCATTGGATAAGGCACTTATCTGTAGAGCAGAAGGACTTGAGTTCAGTTTCCTAGTACCCACTTAATGCAAGATGCACAAGGTGACGCATGCTTCTGGAGTTTGTTTGCTATGGCTAGAGGCTCGGGTGTGCTCATTCTTTCTCTCTTTCTCTCTCTCTCTCTCTCTCTCTCTCTCTCTCCCTCTCTCCCTCTTTCTCTTGTCTCTCTCTACCATTCTCTCTCCCTCTCTCTCCTAAATAAATAAATAAAGAGATCAAATAATTCTGAAATATATGTACTCAAATTTAAAATATTTGGGAAATCAAAGACTAATTGTCAAAAAAAAGTCAATGCAGGACATTTGAAGACTGATAGTAAATTTATTTCTAATTCCTTCCTCCTTGTGGACAGTAATATGAAGTGGGAGGCATTTCATAACAACATGGTAATAAATATTTTATCCTCCTATTATTAGCTACTAACACTAATAGTGTGATAATCTAACATCATTAAATCCTAAATTTATTTGACTAACTTCATGACAAACATAACAATATTTTAAAGTAACATATATTAATTTTCAGATTAATAACTGCTGTACAGTACCAAAATAAACATTATGTTTTTGCTACATTTATCCCTGGTTTTATTTATATATAAATGAAATGCCTTTCCAACCCCCATCTCCTAAAAATTCTAAATTTGCTACTTCTAAAGCCAATGCCAAATATAGATTTCCAGCATTATCCAAGTGGAAAAATAAGTCAGTAAAAAAAAAAATTGAGTCTAGCCTGACAACATTGTAGAGAAGATAGTTTTTAGTCTTATTCCTCCATTCCTGGGGACAATTTTACTTGATTTAAAGTTGGATTTTAATTCCCAGTGCGGTGCTGTCATCACTGCATGCTTCCTATTTGTCCTCTTGTAAAATAGAAGATTTACAGAGACCATATGTTCCTATATGTCATAGATGTTTAAATATTTTGTATTAAATTTTTGAGTAATGAAGACATTAAAAACTTTAATTTCTATAATTTTTTACTTCAGAGCATTCTAATCAAACCATCTTCTTTTGTGGTATTTTTTGCTTTATGATTACAAGCATTTTTTTCTGCTTTCCCCCTCGTAATGACAGCTTAGAGCACAAAATCACATTATGTAGATTGAAAGTAGGTCTTGTATTTCCGTAGCTGTATATATAGTACTTGCTAATAGTATGTGATGACTGTGTGTTAAGAGCTGGCAGAGTAAATACCACAGAGAATGTGCAGGCAAGTAAAGGATATGTGAAGGAATTTTTCTAAAGATACTCGTAGTAATGTTTGTACTAAGGAATACTCAATCTTTGTCACAGTACATATTGCTGCAAACATGTATGTCCTGTGGACTGGTTATCAGTGCCTTAGTTTCTGACAATAACTATAATTTTAATTATTATTTACCTACTAAAGTATGAGCTTCTTTTAGTCTCCCTGATAGCATAGGGTCCTGGGTCCATGGAGAAATATATACCACTGACTAGGCTATGACCTGTCTACCTATGTGTATACAAATAATGGTATTATTGACATTCAACATAACATAATATCACTAAATATGCTTTATTATTGAAGTATCTTATTTTACAGTTTATGTAGGGAAAACCAAAATGTATTTCATCATTAAAAAACCAAAGTCTAATAAATTTTTCTCTAAAATAAAGGATTTTGCAACCAAGATCAACTCTACTGCCAAGGACAACTTCAATGACTATAAAACATTTTTTTTCAAAAAAATAGTTTTACTTTACTCAAAGGATTAACAGGTCAAGAATTATGATTCAACAATGGATTACAGTAGAGAACTGAAACACTGAAGAACATTGTGTGTGTGTGTGTGTACATGTTCACATGTGTGTAGAAAGTAACACAAATACAAGGCCATGTGTGTGGAAGGAACAGGACAACTTTCAGGTTGGACTTCACCTTTCCACACCAGAGTTGAGCCAGAGTTTCTCTTTTTATTTTCATTTTCCTTGGCATTTTCCTATGTATATGTAATGTTTTTTTTCCTCATAGCCCCACCATTCTAATCTGTTATCTCCCTCCCCTTCCATTAATAGCCGTCTTTTATCTCATTAATCCCCACCAATTTTCATTCCTGTTTTTAATGCATGGATTGAAGTTAGCATTGCTTGCATGATTTGGGGTGAACAGTTATGTACTGAAGAATGAGAAATTTACCAGGTCTCCCTATTCTTGAGCCTCCCAGAAATTCTCCTGTCTCAGAATCCATCTTGGATCAACATTCTAGGATTATAGAAACACTTTAAGGTTTCAGACTTTTTTCATGAGTTTTGGGGACAATTGAACTTGGTTACACAGGTAGATGCAGCAAGTGCTTTCTCTAATTATTAGTCTTCTGAGCCCCAAGAACATATATGGTATTTTTATCAGTCCCAGTTAAGTTAAATACATTCTCTACCGACTCTAACTTCTTATTCAAAACTAATGACAAACATCTTTTATTGGAAAACATCACTCCAAACATTTAGTTATCACTATAACCTTTCCTATGGAATATCTATTTGGTATGCATTAAAAATAGGCATAAAATTAGGTAGGAAAATATCAATGAACATCAAGAGAAGGAAGAGGTAATGAACATAGACTGGGTGTGATTTTTAGTTAATGGACTCTTCAAAAGAAATATACATAATATCTTGAGTGATACTGAAAAAGAATATTTGACAGAAATATTTAAAAAGGAAAGTCAGTAACTTAAAGCACAATTTAATTTAAGATCTTAGTGAGTGGATTCAGGTATAGGTTAATCTAAAGATAGCTGCTTAGTTTACATGCCTCTGAGCTCATCACTTAGGAGGTAAAGGTAGGAGGCCCAAATCAAGATCAAGGTCATCCAGGCTTTATAACAAGACATCAAAATTCAAGGATAAGTAGACAAGAAGGTAGCTTTGAAAACATTTTCCAAAAGGGAAAAAAAGAAATTGTACATCAAATATGACAAAAGTTTCAGATACCCAAACAGATCAAAGAAAATGAGAAGCTAGAAATATAGAAAGAATATAGAAGTATGTGAAGAGTTCATTGTTTCATATTTACCAACAAGTGAAAAAACAAAATCAAACCAAGTATGGGTGTAAGAAACTTCATGACCATAAAGAAAGTATAACAATGAAAACTACACATTTATAAATCATAGTAAAATTTCTAATAACCAAAAGCAAAAAATAATTTAATAAAAACCACAGAAAATATTATCTTCAAGGAAGCAATGGTAATAGTACCAATGCTGATGGTCTCTCTCTCTCTCTCTCTCTCTCTCTCTCTCTCTCTCTCTCTCTCTCTCTCTCTCATCTATCTCTCCTCTCTGAATGTGAATAGGGATTGAACCTAATACCTCATGTATGCTAGGCATGAACTCTACCACTGAGCTCTATGTCTAGTCTTTTTACAGATTTTTGTTTTGACTTGAGACAGGAACTCTCTAAGTTGCATGGGCTGACTGTGACCTTTCAGTCCTTCTGTATTAGTCTCGCAAATTGCTAGGGTTACAGGATTCCACCAACAGGCAGAGAGAGCCAAGCTGACTTCTTCATAGAAACAGTGAAAGCCAGAAGATAGTTTTTATGGGCTGGATTTTATTCCGCCCTCCCAGGCCAATTCACAGACTGAAGCCCTGACTTCAATGAAACCTTACCTGAAGTTAAGACCTCTAATTTACTCAAAAGAATATAAAATAAGGTATAGATCCTTTCCTTTTGCTATCCTGTACATCTCACCTGTATATACTATTCATGTAGTTATAATTACACAAATACTGAATAATGATCTAGCCATACATTACATTACTTAGGGACTGGGAAAAAAAGTGTGTGTGTGTGTGTGTGTGTGTGTGTGTGTGTGTGTGTACGTGCATAACTGAATGTGTGTGTGTGAGTTTTCATGTTGTCTGTGTCCATTCGTTTGAGTGTGTGTGCATGCTTGGTTTGAATAAGGTGACTAGAAGAGGGTGATAAATAAAGTAATCATGAGTAGTAGAGTTGATAATTTTGTAGAAAGAACAGGAGAGAGGGCAACACTTATCAAACTATCTAAATGTATTATAACAGTGGAATTACATTGTGTGGAAGAAAAATAAGAGCTCAGTGCGAATTAGCCCTGAGCACTGGAGAAAAGGTGACCACTAGAGCTGTGTTTGAAGGCTGAGTGAAAAAAGAAGGTGAGAAAAGTTGTGTGTTCCGGTTAGAGGCATGAACCTGTTGAAAGACTGAAGAAGGAGGCAGTCTTATCTGTTCAAGAGACTTGAAAGAAGACTTGAAAGTATGATAGGCCAAGGAGGAGAGGAGGAAATGTGCAGATGCTAACCATGGTGAGCTACAGAGTAGTGGTAGTCTGTGCCTTTTAGTTCATACAGAGGAATGGATTTTCTATTACAAGACCAAAGACTATGTAGAATTTTAAGCAAAAGAAGAGTTTTTAAAAATGTTTTTGTATATTTATTTGCAAGGAGATTGGGAGAAATAGAGAGGGAGAGAATGAGTGCTCCAGGGCCTCTACCACTGCAAACAAACTCCAGATACGTTTGACTGTGCATCTGCCTTTACGTGGGTTCTGGGGAATTGATCCTGGGTTGTTAGGCTTTGAAGGCAAATACCTCAACTTCTGAGCCATTTCTCCAGCCTGACAGTTATTTTTCCTGATTACGATTTTGTGATATACAATGAGGACAGATGATAAAGAAGCAAGGCTGAACATAGTAAAGACTATTAGATGGTCATGGATGGAGAGGGGAAGGTGAAGAAATGTCAATAATAAAGTGTGAGTGTGCTCACCTGCACCTCACCTGTGGAATAGAAGAGTCATACCTGTTCCTTGGAGTGGATGTGAGGAGTAGGACCATCGCATATTGAAATGCAATGTACTAGGTATGTGACAAAAAGCATCATTTGTATTTTCATTACCCTTACCATTCCCATTCCAGATAAGTTTTTTTTTTACTCTGTTATGGTTAATGGTACCCTATTTCAGGGCGCTTCTTTGGGGGATAAATAATGCTTCATTTCCCTACCTGAAGTGTTAATATTTGCTTTAGATGCTGTACTTGTCTCTTATCCATTATTGGGATATAATACCTAAAGCTATGTACATGAAAAGTACAGCAATTTAATTAGCTCAGAGTTTTAAAGGCTAAAAGCTTGATTTTGAGGACTCACATATTCACCCTCTGATAAGAGCCTCCTTGCAGATGACATTACAGAGGAGGAAAGGTATGTGCCAGAGAGATACCTGGAGACACAGGAAACCCTATAGCCGAGAGTGACCAGTTTCGTACTTTGATAACAGCCTATTCTGATAGTACTTACAAGGGTGACATCCCAGTGACCTACATTTCTCACCAGGTTCCACTTCCTAATGGTTCCATCACCAATTACATTGTCACCCTGAGAACCTGTTCACTCTTAAAACTCTGAGCATCAACATGCAATAGGGAATTCTCTCCTAAAATGTGTGAATATAGATGAACACAAATTTTATCTACATCCTTCTTATTTTTAATCCTATCATGACTACATTAAAGTGGTATTCCACTCTCCATACCTGTTTTTATTATGTATCTATATAAAATACTGTTCGTTGTTTACTTATGTTAATCTAACAAAATCATTCCTAATTCTGTTCTGTCTCATTTCTTGACGATGAGCACTGTGCCACAAATTCCATTGACATCATTCTCTTGCCCTGCCTGAAATATTGTCTTTTTGACTATCCATATGTACTTCTAAGTATCGCAATGTTCTAAGCCACAGTTCTTTTTGTTGCTTGTTTGGGGAAGGGGCTAGTTGTAGTTTGGAGCATATCGTTTTTGGAGTCAGGAGATCACAGTCTAGCTCATCCTCCTGTCTCAGCCTCTAGAGTGCTGGGATTACATGCAAGCACCTCCACACTTGCCCTTCTACACCACAATTCTACATAGAGCCCACTGCTATTCAAATTGTGTAATGCGTGTTGCCTCTAGGGAAATTTCTAGTCTTTAATATATAATGCCTTTCGTTTACTTCTTTTCTATCTTTACCTTGCAACATTATTCCTCACCCACAAATATGTCCTAATTATATAAAAACAATCTCAGTATATCCCCATTGAAAATGAACTGTTGTCCTTTCCAAAATTGTTCTTTCTTTCATACCTTATTTCTTTCACATCTAAAGTTCTTCCTCATCGTTCATCTGTCAAAGTTCCATTATCCTTCATAAATCAGAAAAATATTTCGTCTTCCAGTCATTCCTAATCTTCCCAAGCCTCCCACTGATCTGTAACAGTCCTGTAAATACCTGTTTTCTCCCATCTGTTAAGGACCAAACGTTTGTCTTATGTCTCTTTCTTCCTCTGTCAGAACCAACAGTATTAGATTCATCTGCACCAAGTACTCAGTAAATGTTTGTTGAGTTCATATACATTTCCGACTTTAAAGAAATCACACTCTTCCTGCCAATTGCTATTACTCACAGTCAGATACTTTCCACACATTCAGTGTTCACATCCAAGCTTCATGCCACCCTGTCTCAGCTACCGCTGATATCTGTGGAGTAAACTTTGGAAATCATTTGAGCTTTTCCTACTCAAGCTTAGCAGACAGAGAGGCTGTCTAACTTTTAGCTTTTCTAACTTTTGGAGCACTATCTGAAAGAAAAAGTGATGTCTTTATCATCATATATGGCTTATGCATCTCAGAGCTAAATGCTTTGAGTTTATCTTTAAAGATTTCAGAGTAGTTTAATGTGACTGTGAGGTACAATATACTTGATCTCCAAGCTTCACTACTTTGTGCAAGATCTTTTGAGATAGCTATCCTAGTTAATAAAGGAAGCTTCCACCTCCAGGTTCAAAGGACCTCTGGAGCCTGAACACTTAGATTTAAGTTCCACCTTGGCTCATTGCTTGAGATGTGGCATTAATTGCAACCTTCACATTTCTGGTTTTGCTTCCTCACGTTAAAATTGATTAAAACAAGGAAAAATAATGCATAATTTCCAGAGCTGGCCACATGAGTAAGTGTAAAATGATGGAAATCATCAGTATACCTTAGTTAGCAGAAAAAAATGCAATTAAATTTGCTAAAACTTAGATAAAATTTGGATATGTTTTGAAATATTAAATTTTAAAATAAGTTGTATGTAATTAGGGGTATGTGTAGGTCATTTATTTTGCTTAGTGAATTATTTTTGAAAGGAAACAAATTTTCTTGGCTTTAACAAATGGTTATTTCTGAGTAAATTGACATGATGCTGATACTGGTCAGTGATCCATTCTACTCCAAGTTTTACCTGTATAAATTTAATAAGAAGCTTTCATCCAGATTTTTGGGGTGGTGTCAATCAATCAATCAGTCACACTTCTGGTATTAACCTATCACCATCTTTTTATCTGCTATACCTTGTCATTGCTTCTCTCCACCCTGTATAAGGTCTTGAACTTAGGTAGCCCACTGAAGCATGAACTAAAGAAGAAACTGATATCTTTAAACATTCCAGTAGTAAATCTAATTATAAAAATTAACTTAGTTTTTATCCTTCACTTAGAGATAAAATATTTTGTTTCAAATATCAATATATGTTTTATAGAGATAAAATTTAAATTGTCAGTTTGTTAAAGAAAAGAAAATGTAACATTTTCCAGAATGTTCAGCAGAGGCACTTGATTTTCTATAAATCTTATGATTCCAGGAATTAACATTATTAAGTGTTAAGATATCAATATGGAGAAAACAACCTCCTGAAAATTTCCTAAAATATATGTGATGTCTAATGTGCCAGTGACCATAAATTGTATTTGAAGTTTTTCTGCCTAAGGACAATAGATTATATTAAATATTATTTGAAATTTAGCTAAGTATATTTCTGTTAAAAGTAATACTCAAACATAATTATAAGATAGAAATACTTACTGATGCAGGTAGCATTTTGCCATCACCCAAATACAGAACTCTTAGTTAAAGGACCAGATGTCATGCTGATGGGCTTGTGTCTGGCATGCAAACTTAAAAACTTCCCCCATCTCCTTATGCTTGGGTCTTTCCCTCATATTAGCACAAGTCCACATATGTACATGTTTCTCTCTGACAAAATGAGATTTTATTCTTTGTATAAGTTGCTAAATTAGAAGTTATACCTTTTTCTATAATTACTTTAATTATCAAGTTCTACATTAAAATACCCTTGATTTCTGTGTTTTCTTTTGATGTAGTTCTATTCATATTAGAGGCATGGTTATTTAAATACATTACTGCCTCAGCCTTCTGTTGTTAGGTACTGCCAGTTCATGTATTGGAATATGCTAATGTTAAAATCCCTTTGCAATTGGAACCTTGAGCGCTAATATGTTCTCAAAGCACTAATATATTCTCAAAGAATCTAAAAACACCTTCTGATTTGTGCTGTTTCCCTACAGAAAAAGATGCCTCTGTCTAAACATACTAATAACCATGTAGCAAACATCATTTAGTCATCTGTAATTTTAACAGATTTTCCTTCAGGTAGAACATAAAAGCACCTGATTTATTTGCTTAAACTCATGTTTTCTATATAAAAGAAAAGTTCTGAATAATAGAAGCAGTGACAAGAAGTGGTATATTAGAAGGAAAATAGATCCTTTACATTTTTTATTTGACTATTAACTAGAATTGTATTGCCAAGATTTAGGTTAGTTGAAACCCCCCACAAACTAAGCTTATGGAAACAGTAACCGATCCTTCTAACATAGTATTTTTAATACTTCACAAGAATGCATTTCCCCAAAACCGTAAGATCCCTATCTTGAGATGTGATGAAATATTTTTTTAAAATTTCTATGGTAGAGGACAAAAATCTTTCTTAAAATTCAAAAATTTTGTATTGTAGCTAATGTGAGCTCACACAATAGAGCCCTGCATATTGAAATATTTTCTCATTTTTAAGGGAATTAATGGCTCTCCACCAGCCCTTTAACATGTAAAATGAGTAAGTTACTTGTGTCCAGTACATCCAAAAAAGAGCCAGGATAAAATAAACATAAGGGGTTGGATATCTTGGAAAAAATCTGTCATGGGTTTGGGTTAATCATCTCCAGAAGAAATTCAACTTGATGCCTGAAATGTAAGACTTCTTGGAGAAAGCAGAAAGGCCCGAGGCATTGTTGATCTGAGAGTGCTCTCCATGGGTCAGAGCGGCTCTGTTGGCAGAGTGCAAACCCAGTTCACTAGCTCGGCCTCTGAACAGTTGTAAAAGACTGCAGGGGCCTTCCATGCACTCCAGCTTTGGTTACATAGTTTAATGGCCAACGTTCTTATTATAAAATAAAACTTAAAAATAAAACCTGTGCCTAATTTTCCAACCTTCTATCAATGATAGGATTGTTGCCTTCTACATTTGTAGAATAAAGCATCACTTAAAAAAAAAAAACAGTGATCGTAGACAGATGTATCTGTGAATGTGACACACCTTTATTTGGTACTGGTTCCATAATGTCCTGTTCATATTCTTTTGGATACTGGAAAATAAGTTATTCAGTAAATACTTTTGGTTTATTATCTTCTACCACTTTCCATGCATGTTTAAAATACAGTGTTGAGCTATGAACTTTTCCTGTTGTAAGATCTTTGAAATTTGGGGACTGGGGAAAATGATTATTTCCATTTTCTATAGTGATTATGAACTTCAGTGAAAATTATATAATATAAGGTAACTCAATTCAAATATTTCCTTTCTTTCCCCTCATATCCCCATTGTTTCTGTCTACCAGCATCAGAAATAGATTCTATTTACCTGGAATATCAAAAGGATATGAAAACACAAAAGAATCTATCCCAGGCTTGAGTTACTTATGAGTATAGGATATTCATGTGATTTTATTCTGGATGACAGGAAAATGTGCTGAAAAATTAACAGCAAGTTTTAAATCTATAGTAGCAGAAAATGCATAAATAAATAATTTTTAAGCCCCTCTGTCTCTACATATCTAATTTTAATGCTCAAACTACCAGGAGAGTTGAACCCAAATAAGTTGTTAATTAAAATATCTGTGCATATCCCAAAGACATAGAATGCCATTGCAGGTACTCATATTTTATCTGTTTGTACTGTTAACTGGAGTGTTTCTTATTCTTGCTGCAGTCATATAGGTATCAGCTGCCTAGTGCTAGCAAAGACATTCCAACCTCTACACAATGTAGAAGTCAATCATTGGAATGAATAGAGTCCTAAGTGCTGAAGCATTTCAAATCCTTTTTCATTTGACCACTGGGTGACCTGATAACTATTTCCTGTTCCTAAATAAGGTTGTGACCCAGGTCTTAGAGTGCGAAACCCTGATAATTTTAGAAACAAGTCAAATGCCATAGAACTAAAAGAAAAGAGAGTTTGACTAAAATTCTTCCTTTAAATTGAAATTTTATTTCTTAAATATCAAGGAATAAAATATGCATTAACACTAAATAAATAAATGTGTATTTCTTCAATATTTGATGATGTTTAAAATTATCAGACCACTGATCTTATTTTGAATTAGGGTGAAAAATCACCAGATATTTCTGGATTAGCTGATAGTCCAATTTCTCATTTCTATTACATAATAAGTTGAATCATAAAATTAAAAAAACTATATGCAATAAAAGTGCAATTTGAAAAACTCCCCAGTATGACTTCAAACAGTTGATTTTAGAATAATCTATACTATGTGTTTATTTTTCATATGTATGTGAATACAATTGTTTTTCTCTACTATTGTCACTACAAAAAGTGATAAAGAACAAAAAAGGAAAAATTCAGTGTTTATCAGACAATATGGCAGGAGTGTGTCTAACTACCATTTCAGCTGTTCACTTGGGCAATTGGATTAATAGAAGGAAGACTCTTACAAGTGCATTGTGCTGGCCTGAAAATGTAATTGACTATACTTTGTTTTCATAAGTTTTTTTTTTTTGCTTTTTCATTACTTGGATGTGAATATAATGTTATAAAATGTTAATTATTTTAATGAGGTCAAGAAGTGTTTCCTTAAAATAACAGTTTTAATGTTTAACATATGATTGATACTTTTCCCCTTGTATAGTTAATAAAGTCAAAGATTAAAAATATATTAGAACTTAACTTTAAAATATGAATTTAAAAACATAAATATTAAGAAAAGCCTCTGAGATTGGCACTTACCCTCAGCTGTGTAAGTTGAGCTTTACACTTTTAACAAGGTCATATAATTTATCAAGTAAAGTAAATACTTAATTTTTCTCTAACACATTTTAAAGTATGAATTAAAAATGAGCAACTAATATCTAATAAAGGTGATTACATACTGTTTCAGGATATGATGTGTCATATTCCTTATCACTTTTGATGACTACAGTTTTTCATAGATACAAATTAAGTGACCAGTCAAGAAAATATAGACTTTCACTCTTAGTCAGTTGAATGTTGAAGCATTATCAGTATCACACTGATGATTCTATGCTTTGGTTTACTATGTTTATTTTTGAATATGTTGCATGGAATTGTTTTTATGTTTGTGTCCTAGAAGTGTTAAATTTAAACACTTGCACAAAATGAACTATAAATTAGTAACTACAATTAATAATCAAGTTATTTTTAAATGTTAATAAGGAACTCTTAGAAACTAACTTTTTCAATCATAATTTTGTGGCATTATGTGTAGGAATAAGAATGTATACTCAAAATAATAATCTTATACTTTAGATACTAAAATTTTATTTTTTAAATAGAAATATTTTCAACATTTGTCATTTAAGAAACAAGAATCATCTGTGGTTTTTGAAAAGTAGCAGTGATTATTCATGAATCATAAATTATTCCTATAAAAATATAAAAAATATATTATGAACCTTATAAACAAGAGTTCAAGTCTATTAGACATATCTATTCTTGTTATTTTATTTAAATAATATTAAAATATTATTCAGTATATATACAGGTTTAGCTACTGCTTTAAAAGGATAATTTTATACAAATTAAATACTGTTTATACATCTTATAGCCATATTCTAAAGTTTTTGTTTAACTTTTTAGGATGAAAATACATTCAATGATATCTGAATAATAATTAGAAAACTTTGAAATTGTTTCATTTGAATATAAAATGTCTATTATTTTAAGTATAAAGCAGTGAAATTTAATACACTAAAATTATTGCTTCAATTGCTACTACTGTCAATGTGTCAGGGTTTTAAAAATCATTTGAGAGTAAATAACAAAAATGGAATTAGTAACAAAAGCATGCATTTAAATGAAATGTTTTGTTTGGATTGTAAATGTTCCTGTCAGACAACAAAAAAAAATAACACACCTACTTGATTAAAAGATAGTTTCAGTTGTAAGAATGAAAGCTTTGAGAGATTAAGACTAGAAAGTGACGTGTAACTACCAGGAAAAAAATTCATATTTAACCTAGAGATGACCTGGCCCTGTTTGTTCAGATGACTGTTCTAAAAGTATACAGGGACTGTTTCCCTTAATACCATTATTAGCTGCAAGCCTTGACCTCAGTGACTGTCATGAATGAGATCTGAATTGGCCCATTCTCTGATATAGTGACATTGCTTCTGTTGCCTCGATTGTGAGCTCTGATTGCATGGTACCCTTGAGAGTTGCACGTAACAGGCGTAACTCCTACCTCATAGCCAGGAAGGTTGCTCTGCCTGCATGGATTTCTCGGTCCCCTAGGTGTAAGTTACATATGCTGCCTCCTCTGGCATGGTATCCCACTGGGTTATTTTGTATCTCTACACCTCTCGGAGAATTTTCAGAGCATGATTTCACCATTAGTAATGCATACCATACATCGCTCTTCTCCTAAGAAGTCTCTCTCTGCATTGCTTTACTCCTCAGAACAAATATTCATTTCCTATAAAAGGGTTGTTTTAGTACATTTTAAACTTTGTATTTTAATAATAATTTAACCTTATACCATTGTCTGCCTCATCCACTCTGCTTGCCATCCATCCTTATCTCCTTAGTCATAGACTATGTGGGCTACAGAGAGTTGATGCTCTACCTTTATGAGAGTGATGACCAGATAAACAGACTGAGAGTTGGCCTTAGCTTCACCACAGAACCATGGACAAATTCATCCTTTGGCCTCTGTTTTCTCCCTTTTAAGAATGAGGAGAAAATAATTCAGAGCTTTTATAAGAATTATAAAGGATAGTAATGGGTGGACTACATCATAACTTTCTGTTTTTAATATCACTATGAATATGTAAACAAAATACTATTATGAATATATAAATACTTATTGATGTTCTTAATATGTATTTATTTAAATGTTGACATGAATTTACATGTGTTTCATTTGCTTGTTTTGTTTTATATATCTCCCTAAAGAGAGAAAGACATGGGTACATACCAGACGTTTCCCAAACTCTTATAATTAGACAATGGGATGAAGATTGTTCCAAACACAGTCCAAAGCCCCCAGAAGAATAATGTGCCTTCACGATTACAGTTTAGCTGAAATCCAGGATAGACATCATTTAGAATCCTGTGTATGTTATTGTGTGGTCAATTATGGTTCATTTCTTTGAAGTCCCATTATAAACAGACAATAGATCTGCCATTTTAATTCAACATGTTCATGGCATGCTTTAGTACTTTTCTATCACATCACTGGTTTTCATTCTTGATATTGAAGCAAAAAAACTCTTATTTTTCAAGTAAAATATCACCAAAAGACCAAGGTAGTATAAAACACTATGAGCATGTCTGTCCTGCTTTAGGAAGCAGGCCTGGTTACCTAGATATTTCTGTGTAGTGGTTGTGCTTTCACAATACACAGTTTAGAGTCAGTGTGACCTTACCAAAACAAAGAATAACCTCTGCTGTATTCTTCCATGATACCCAAGACCAACATGTAAGTCCTTAGTCATGTTCAGTAAGATTATGAAATATGTTGCCTAAACTTCAAGATATTTACATTATGATTTCAGTGTGCTGCCTAAACTTCAAGATATTCACATTACGAATTTATATTATGTCAAAAATAGTAGTAGAAAAGCAGTAGGCAATTAAAAAATCATACAGCTCATTAAAAATTCATTAAAATCATATTAACATGAAAAATAATGTAACATAATTTTGTACTGGTGAGTATAATTTAATGAAATTAACTTTTACAAGTAATTACATCATATTAAAAATAATATACTAATGAAAATATTATTTGATTTTTCACTGAGTAAAAGATAGCAATTTTTTTCACTTTTTACCTTCTTGAACTGAGAATCAGTAGGTAGCATGGGGTGGGCACAATGCATGCCAGCCCAGAGAGGTTGTCAGCCAGGTGTTAGTCGACAAATTATATGAAAACATTTTTCACTTTCTGGCAAAACCAAGATCAAAGTAATATAGACAACAAAATAGCACTATTTAAACTTTTTTAAGGGCTGGAGATATTGCTCAGTGGTTAAGGCACTTGTCTCCAGTGTCTGAGGCCTCCGGTTCAATTCCCCAGTACCCACGTAGGCCAGATCCACAAGGCGGTGGCCTTGGTTTTCTCTCTCTCTCTCTCTCTCTCTCTCTCTCTCTCTCTCTCTCTCTCTCTCTCTCTCTCTCTCTCATCATCTATCTCCTGTATCTCTCTGCTTGAAAATGAATAAATAAAATATTTAAATTTTTTAAAGTAATTGTATAGGATAGAGAAAAGACAGTCTTATGTAAGTATGATTTGAAAGAGCTGTTTGCATATATCTTTACCTTGTGTAAATTGTTGCTTGAGCCACAATCTGACTACAGCTTTCCCAGCTCCTCCTCTAAACTCCATGTCCATTTTCCCACACAGAGTGACCATGGCACCATGACACTCAGTAGAAGGATCCCCAACCCTAGACTCTGCCCCAGTCCAGCACCGTTCTTCTTGTGGATTGATCAGATCGGTGATGCTCTGATAGAACTTAATTTGGTTTTGCTTAAGCCCCCTTCCCATAGGATTCAAATCAGAGGTTGAGTCAAAGAAATTGCTGTGATGTTCCAAGATTTATAGATATGAAAATTGGTTTCAACAGGTCGGCATTACCTATATAGCTCTACATATTAGGAGGAAAAGAAATGAGGATGAGGAGATGGCTCAGAAGATCAAGTACTTTTTTATGCTAGCATAAATTCCAAAACTCAGATCCCCAGAACACAATAAACCTGGAAACAGTAGCTGCAATATCTCTTATTCCAGCACACCTAGAACGAGAAATAAAGCAGAGGTAGGAGAATCTCCTGGAAGCTCATGGGCCACCTAGCCTGATGAATATAGACATGGATCATGACAGGAGATTCTCCTATCCCTGCTTCCAGGAGAGTATCTTGGCAAGCACATGTCCATAATCACACACATGAAAATGCACACACACATACACAAACACAAGAAAATTATGTTCAGTAGCACTAAATGTAAAAGTATATATGGGAAAGAACTTTAATAAAATGTATTATGTGTAAAAAGGAAAATTATATTTTCCTAAAAGTAAATAAAAAAAATTTTAAATTATAAAGTGGAAAAGTGAGCTATCTCAAAGCCAGGTATTTCTAGGCATATTTGTGAGCTTGAAAGGTCAAGTGAAAGGGTGGGTAGAATGCTGTCTAGCAGGCACTCATCCCTTGCTGTGATCCCAAGCACCTCAGCACCTCATAAGGAAACAACAGAAGTACGGTATATAAAAATATAAGAATAGTAAAAATTAAAAAGCAGAAATGAGAGAATTAAGAGAAATAATGAAAAGCAAATTAACAAATGTATCTAGGTTGATGACATCAAGGGATGAAGAAACTTAAAAGCATATCTTGTCATTTTTCTAATACTGTGAAAGTCAGCATGAAACACAGAACTGCATATATTACACATTATGTAATTACTTGATGTATGTTATATGTTTATAACATATTAATGAATAAATCAAAAACAGTTATATAGAATTGGGGTCAGTACTCGATGTTATGATGATAATAAAATTGACTTTTTACTTAATATGGTTAATACAGTGAAATGGTTTCATATTATAAATCTATATTCCTACAGCTTAATGTATGATTTCTATATAAAGTCTCTGATGAAGTGTTTGTATCTTTAAAATGACAGTGACCATGTGTATTTCTTGGGAGAAAATATATTGTATGTAGTTAATCCTCACTAGATAACTGAAATTTATTGAGGTTACAATCATATCCACTAGCAAATAACCTTTCTGAGCATTACAGACACACATGTCCAGCCATTGGAAATGGCAGAGTTTGCTCTTTAATCTCTTTTTTTTCGTTAGTTGTAATTTCTGCTGCACAGATGGGCTACAGTGTATTGAGTCACTCTAAATGTTACTTAGATTATTAGCAACTTATGGAAAGACTAGGGATATATTCATGTTTAAGTTTGTATGATTACACATTCCTGCAAACTCATTTGGGTAAAATGCAAAGTGTTACTATTGGTTAAAGCTTTTAGGGCTTGTTGAGTATTTTAATAAGCAGCCCAACTCCCTTAAAGATGGCTGTCCAGATCTTCATAGTCATCCCCAACTCACACATCCTCATTTGATGTTCTTGTTATGTTTTTGACTTTCTAATGATGATACAGTGTTATCACATTATTGTCTAATGTTGATTGGGACATCTTTTCATACACCAATTTGTCTTCTTTACTTTTTGGTGTTGGGTCACTTTAGTTGTTTGATCATTTATGGAGCTACTTTTCTTTTTTTATCATTGAAGTTTTAGAGTACTTTTTATACTTTGGATAGCAATCATTTATTATATGTGTCTTTTGTCAAGTTTCATCTGTGGTTTGTCTTCCATTTCTTTGCATTGTCTTACACATAGAGGAAGTTATTTTAATAAAGTCCAGATTAGCAATTGTTTCCTTTATGAATCATTCTTTTCCTACTGTGTTTAAAACTCTTCAGCAAACCAAGACCACCTTGATTTTCTCCTATGTTACCTCTTAAGAATTCTAGAGTTTTGTGTTTTTATTTAAGCCTTTTACTATGTTGAATAAAATTTTTAGTAAAGTGATTCAAATCCCACACTCATTCTTACTCTCTCTTTTCTTTTTTTGTATGTTGTGGTTGTTTAAATGTAAAATGTCCCTCATAATCTCATGTGTTTGTGATTAAGCTTCTTACTTAACCTCCAGCTAGTGGAGCCTTTGGAAGGTGGAGCCTTTCTGGATGAGGCATAACACTGGAGCTGGGCCATGAGGGTATTCAGAGTTCACTCTTGTTGCTTGCTCACTACTGATATAAGAAGTGATGACCATCAGCCAGTCCCTGCTCTGCTTTCCTTGTCATCTGGATATGAAAATATTTGCTTTATCATTCATAATTTAAATAAAATTATATGTATTTTAGGTACAAGATGATGTTCTGAATCATATATACATGTGGAATGATTAAATCTAGATAATACAATATCTCGATTACTATAGCTTGATAGTATGTCTTGAAGGTACATAGCATTGCTATTGCCCACCTGATGTTGGCCAGGAGTTGATGTCCAGCCTCTCTGCTCTACCACCTTTTCCCCCACCATCATGAAGTTTCTCCTCAGGATTGTAAATGCAAATAACATCCTTTTTTTCCCTCAGGTGCTTTTATTCAGGTGTTTTGTCTCAGCAACAGGAAGATAACTAGAACCCCACACCTTTATGAGTATAGTAAGCTAAACTCAACTCACCAATCACCTTCATACTGCAATGTGGAACCTGGTCTTGAGACAGGCGCTGACCTCTGACTTCCCCTGACTCCCTGCCTCCTTTCTGCTTCTGGTATAAATGTCATTGACTTTTCAATATGTTTTCTCATTTGAAAAAGAAAATGACTGTACCATTAGTTTGCATTATTAAAAAACACTTTATTTTGTTTACTATCACAAATAAATCAATAGGAAATGCACAAAGTCTTAACTCCCTGCCATCAGAATAGTGACTAAAGACTAAATAAAGAAATTTATATGTAAAAACCTTGGTACCTAAGGAACATTCTTTAATATGTTGCGGTAAGTGTCATGGGAGGAAAAAGCAGAGGACACTATTTAAAAAATAGATTATTTAGGGATCTTGAGTATATCATTATATCTTTACAACATCTCTGTGAGAAAACATTTTTTGAGAATGAAACAATTCTTGAACTTAGGAAAAAAATTTAAAAAAAAATGAAGTTGAACCTAAGCTTCTGACTCCAAAACCTGCCTGAGGTATTTCCAATGAACTAAGAAGGTGTATTTTCCCACAAAAATCCCTGCAATGCATCTATGCATTTGAAAGTGAATGTCATTTTATAAAGTCCTTAATATACCAGCTGCAAAAAAAATTAACTTTCTTTTATGAATACCTTTTGGGAAATAAAAAATAACTTTGAAATACAATTTTCTTTATTTGTTCTCAGAAGAATTTGTGTTTCTTCTAAACAGATTCAGATATTAAATTATGGGAAAGACAAAGCTCCATAAACTTCTAGCCAAAAAATTATATATAAGTTGGTCGAATGCCACAATATCTCATAACTTTGTACTTATGGTACAATGCTTTCTGAAGAATAGCTTTTTCACACATTTTGGAGAATAAGTACAATCCAGTGGTCACTACTGACAGCATAATTTTCTTGTTAACACTTACTGAAATCATTATAATTAACTATATGTGTTTCTAATGTGCTAAACATTAAAAAAGTCAACTTTCTTCACCTAAAGTTAATACTATTATCCTGTCTTTTTTTAAAAAAAATAGTGTACTTTTGGGTTTTTAAACAAAAAAATTAAGTGAGGAAAACACTTTATCAAACATTTTACATATTGAACACCTAACAGTGTAACTAATGAATAGTGCAGGGAATATTTCACATTTCTGAATGACCTGAAAGACCAATACCAACCTCTCTTTAATTCTACACTAGCTTTTCATATTAGTCACATGCCAAACAAGTTTAAAAGATGCTGATAATCTCTCCTCTGAAGCAAGGGGAAATTCACTTGTTAATCAGTACTGTATAGATAATACAGTCCTGTAGCGCGAAGGGCAGGTTTGTTTACAGTCAATTATATAAAGTTTGAGTTTCTGAAACTTGTTCTCAGGTATGATGCAAACCTACCATGTCGGTATACACCTCTCTCACACTTCAATTTTGCTGTCAAAGGGAAGTAACGCAAATTTACTGATATTTATGCTTCTTGCTATATTTTGAATAAAGCCCTGTGTCTCCAACTTGGAGGTTGTATTTTCTTCCATATTAAAATAATGTTAACAGATTATCTTCTACCTGAAAATAGGACAAAATCTTTATCAGAATTTTTAAATTAAAAAAATAACTTCCAAACATAGATACTCAGAAATGAGTACATGCCACTAACATTGAAGATGTTTGGCTTTATGAAACATCATGAATAATTGATTTTTATTAGAATATAAAGAATTAGGTTTCATTATGTTATATTTCAAACAAATAATGTTTATCCTGTCCTCTCTTCGCTCCTCTTTCCCTCCCCCTCCCCCTTATAATGTATCCTCATAATAGTCTCCTTCTGCTTTCATAAGACATGATTCCTTTAGTTCTTTCTCATCACCTCAGTCCCCTCTGATGGTATGATCGCTTCTTTCACATACAAACGTTGCAAGTTAGGATGCACTCTGGCATGTGCTGATGATGTTATGCCAAAGCACATTGACTGACCCCATTGAAACCATGAGCCAACATAACTATTTCATCTTTCTAGAGCTGCCTTTGCTTCATAGTTTATCAAAATAAGGAGACAAATAACTAATAACAGATATTATACTTTTAGTATTTTAATGAACTGGTTATGACAAAATCTCAAAACTAATATAAGGCAGAAACTAAAAATGTACTGAGCAGCTGGAGAAATTTCAGCAAGAATATTGGGAGATTTTTTTTACACCATTTCTTTCAATAATTTTTGAATACTCAAAAAATCAGTAAGAATACCATTTGATGAACAGATTTAATAAAACTTGCCAGGAGGTCATACTCAGAGCTTTGAACAACTGAAAACACATGTTATTCCTCATTTATAGCAATATTATTTAGCAAAGTTGAACTTGTACCACTTTACATCTGATCTCAATCATTGTTAAGGTTAAAAATATTGTGTAGTGCATTTTCTGAATATAATGTTAGTGAATTATAAGTAAATGATATTAAGGTAACCTAGAACCATCTTCAATTGGTTGTAAATTTAAAAACCACAAATAGAAGAAATCATTATGTTTTAAGAAAATTATACAATCGCAAAAACAAGTTTCATAAGAACAATGGTTAAAAAAGTAGAAAATATATAGTCCATCAATAAAGCCAAAATCATTACAAAAGCACTAATAAATAGGATGAACTTTTGGCAAATTTGATCATGAAAATAACAGAGAAAGTTTGTTATCAGCATCATGAATGAAAGATTGATGGAGTGGCCAGAGATGTTGACTCTGTAGCTGTAAAAAACAAAACAAATGAACAACAACAAAAAAACCTATGACATCAACTTTATGAACATTTGAAAGGAATAAAAAAACTTAGAAAAATGTAACTTATTAAAACTGGCCCCAAAACATATCTGAAAGGAAACTGATAGCAAAGTAATCTGGAAGAAAAAAAATTAAACTATCAATAATACTCCAAATCAGATACCAAAAGTCTAACTAATAGAACATATATAACTCCTTGTGGGTAGATTCATAAAACTATGCTGATGATGTTACATAAAATTTTAAGGATATTTAAGTAGATCACAAAATGTAAATTCTTCTCCAGTCAATTTGTAGATATAATACAGTATTAATTAAATTTCAAATATGTTGATTTGTAAAGTTGACAGAAAGAACCTGTCTAGTATGCAAAGTCAAAATTCACAAGTCACCAAAACGTGTTGAACCAAGGTGAGTGAAGCGCCATACATGAAGACAGTAGATATAGTGGGACAGACATGGTGGTCACTTTACCATAAGTAACAGAAGAGAAAAGAAAAGGTGAGGTATAGAGAGTGATGACATGAAGTGGCAAAGGCGAGTGAATATATAGACACCCAGGCATTTATATAATGTGAAATTATAATGGGTTTTGTAATCCAAACCTATGGTCAATTGGTAGACTTTTAAAAGTATATTTATAAATTAAAAGGCCTTAAATTTCAAATATTTAAAATCTTGCCATTCAAAGTATAATCTTGGATTCTTAAAAATTCTTAAAGAGTTGAAAGTCAAAGTTGACTTATAAATACACAAAGTACTCTCAATAAAAATGAATAAAGTGAGAAGCCAAGCTTGGTGGCACACACATTTAATCCTAGCACTTGGGAGGCAGATGTAGGAGGGTTGCATAAGTTCAAGGCCAACCTGGGGCTACAGACTGATACCCTAGCTTGAAAACCCCACCTAAAAAAGAATAAAATGAGAAAGGGAACTTACTATACATCGAGTGTGCCATACACAATGACTTATAGAACTCCCCTGTGTCCAATAATGATGAAATAAAAGCTATCTCACACCCATGCAGTAAAATACAGTGAAAAAAAAAATAAACAAAAAGAACTAGTGCTATGTCCAACAGCACAGATAAATCACAAATATAGAACAGATACAAGAAGAATGCCCAGAGAAGTGCCCATTTGTATAGAGTTTAAACACAAACCAAGCTATGCTGCAATTGCTCAAATGCACAGAAGGTGCTATTCAAAGAAGTTAGGGAGAGCAAGGCAGGAGGATGCCCATGAGTTCAATGCCAGCCTGGGGTGATAGTGTGATCTAACTATTCCAAAACTAAACCAAACCAACCAAACAAAAATCAGGAAACAAAGATCATGAGCATCAGTATTATTGTTATATTTATGTAAAAAATGTTGACTATCACTTCTAGCATGCAGGCAAGGTTCTATTTAAAATGATGAAAAGTATCATGGAATATTTATACACTTTTATCTACATATTTATAATTTATAATTTGTACAATTTTAACTATCACCAAGTATATATACAGTATTTTCTGTGTGCTACATCTTATAGAGTAAAATAAAAATGACTTAAAAGAGCTTCCAAAAATCATTATTTCCATAAATAATAGTTTAAAGATAAAAGTAAATTTTGTAAGCAGATGTATAATATCTCTCTGGTTTCTTCCACTAGCACATGCTCAGAGATAAAGAATGTTTTACCTGTCTCTAAATTGATAGTGAGATCCATGTAATGAAAACCTTACTCATGCACAGTGAAGTTCTGGTATATGAAGTAAAGATTTATCTTTCTAAAATAATGTAATGATGAGTTACATTAAATAATTACCAAAAATTATTCATTAAATAATCAATGGGCTTCAGTGATACTCAAATTGAGAAATAAAACAATTTTACATATTGCTTTATATAACAAGAAATATTTTAAGAAATAGTATTTCCTGTGAAGTTATCTCCATAACAACAGTAGTTCTATATTTTAATTTGGTCTATATAAAAATCTATATGAATAAATTACTTATAAATAATAAAATTGTGTAGACATATTGGTAAGTGTATTATGATTACATAGTATATGTACTACAAGAATATTTTTGTTATATTGTCTTATAAAAAACTGAGATTTAAGCCAGGTAGGGTGGTGCACACCTTTCATGTCAGCACTGGAGAGTCAGAGATAGCGGGATGGCTGTGTGTTGCAGGCCAGCCTGGAACTACAGAATGTGTTCCAGGTCATCCAGTGCTAGAGTAAGATGGGCCCCCCACAGAAAATTTTTAAAAACTATAATTATATGGCTAACATATAAACTGAATAAATCAATTCATGTCTTTATCATTAACATATTAATTACTACAATATCATTTATTGTCTTTTGAAATAAAGGATATTAAATGACTTGGCCATCAATTAATAAACAAATGTAAATAAGTAGAAATGTTAATAAGTACGTACCAAGGGGGGGGTTAGCCTATATACCTGTCTGGAACCTAAAGTCTATTACTGTGGAAGAACAATACAGTATTGTTTATTTGACCACTATTAGCATACTATTCTGAAAACCAATCCAGTTACATCACCACTCCTAATTGTTATGTTGGGTGGGCTCTAGTTTGGATGACCTACCATATTAACACTCCCTGAGGGAATCTAGGTTAGAAAGAGGAATATTTTCCAAGGATAATTAAATTGAGAGAGAGAAACAGAAGATAATCATATCAATGGAACCTCCTTCATGGTTATTACTAAAATTACTAAAAATTATTTGAAACAACTTAAAATCAATTAGGACCATATACCCTTCCTATCTCTTTGAAATGGATTTTCTATTTTAAAGACACACTAAAATCTTTATATATTATGATACAAAAAATATTTTTAAATATACTTATTGCAGATTTTGAATTTTTATAAGAAATTTCTGGACTCATTCCCAGAAAATGACTCTGTCTTGCTTTGAGATTAATTCTGAAGTCTTTTCCACTGCCATTGACCCCCTAGAATCTTGAAGTTAGCTTTACTTATAAAAACTTATACAAACCACTCAGCCTTCTGCACTGATTAATGAAGCAGTGTTAAAGCCATTCAAACAGGAATTCATTTTCCTTGGAAATTACAGCAATTACTGAATTGCAATTACTAAATACCATATACTAGGTGTGCAGTGTTTTATATTTTCCACCTATTCACTAAATTTTAGAGGAAAAAGCTGAGGCAGAGACAAGTAAAATCATTTGTGTAGCATTATACATTCTGTAAATTTTCCCAGGCTGATACAAAGATGGACGAGGTATAGTTACCTGATTTTATAGACAGAAATGATTGATTTTATAATCGATCTCTCATGTCACACTTCTGAGTATCTTCTAACAGAAATTGTAGTGTTGTGTCAAATTATACAAACAGATAGAAATCAAGTCTAGTGGAAAGTCCTAAAGACAATGTCCTGTTGACCCTGGTATTAGCATTATATAGAAGTAGGTACATGCCCAGGTAGAGACGAGATTGATATTACTCATTTTTCCTTATGCCTCTAGACTCCAATATTACTTTGATCGTTATTATTACTGATACAAAACATTGGTATCTTATTCATCATTTTAATAAACTTATTTATTGTTAATAATTAGATATGTTGTATGAGTAAGTCTTGTGATGGTACCCCCATTTCTCACCTCCCTCTACCCAACCCGATGGGGGTCCTCCTCAGTGGGACTGCTGGATCAGTCCATGGGATAGAGAGTTACGAATTATACATGAAGTAGCCAGGTGTTTTCTTTGTATGTTGTTGTTGAAAGGGGCAATGTCTCTAGATATTCTCCCCCACCATGGCCTTACAATCTTTCTGTCCCCTCTTCCTCAAAGTTCCCTGAGTCATGATGGGTGAGTTTTAAGTCTGCCTCACTATTGAGATCTTAAGAGTCTCTGAATTTCTACTTTGGATTGTATTGGGTGTCCTCTGTGTCTGTCTTCATTATGCTTTCATAGGTTATCTGACTTGCTGTGGAGGTTCTCTTGCACATCTCGACACTTCCTCAAAGGTTTCATTCAGGCCCTATATACTAAGTTAGGGTGGTTCATTTTCTGTCTGGGTGTCAGCCATAATCCCATGTCCTGTTGGGGGAGTTGGGTAGTCCATGGTTCTCGCTGCCTTCTGAAAAATACAAACTGAATCTCAAGAGGAGACTGATCAGTATGGGTTAAATGAGACAAACATTGATTTATCGAGATTCTAATGGGTGTAACCTCTCTGTAGATCTCTGGTTCCTGGAAGTTTCCCCTTGGAGTCTGGGTTCTTGGGCTCCAGAAGAGTTTGCCATTGATCTCAGTTCCAGTTAAGGGCTCCTTGCCACTAAGTGGATCTCTTTTCCAATCGGCAAGCCATTGATTACCCATGTAGGATTAGCACCACTGTTGCACAGATAAGTACTTCTTGGCTTGTTAGTCTTTGTCATATAGCAGTATCCTCAGCATTATCATAGCATAACATTGGTTGGTGTTGTATATCAGTGATGTGTGCTTTCTCTGAATATCCTTGGCCAATTTTCCCTGACAGCTCAATTAACTCCTACACAGGCTACCATCTGGGAGAAGATTACCTTTCTGAATCCAGCAAGGTCCCTCAGGGTTACGTGATAGATGTCTGCAATATCTTCAGCAATAGGGTCTTACCTTTTGCCTGGGGTGGATATTCAGGTGCTTTGAATGTTTAGCCTGTCTTGTTTTGGGGACCTCATGGGTGCTCAGAGTGAGGAGTAACCAATTACTGGGGCAGGGAGTTGTAGGCAAGATCTCCTAGTCTTGGGGTTAGGCTTCCTCCCACAGCTTCCTCTAGAGCTTACTGTATGAAACTAAGGATTTTGTGGTTTTGATTCTTAATTAGTTTAGAATAGTGTATATCTCCCCCTGCCCTCCCAAGCTCCCCACCTCTCCTGCTTTCTTCCCTCCTCTTTGTCAGTCTCTCAATTCACCTGTCAGGTTTGCTTACTTTTCAAGTTTAACCTGGTTAGGGACCCCAGGTGAGGGAGAATATGTGGCGTGAATCTCTCTGTTTTTGTGTGAGTTCATTAAGTAAGATCTGTTCCAAGTTTGTCCACTTTTCTTTAAATTTCATTATGTCAATTTTCCTTTTAACTGAGTCGAGTTATACAGTGTATATGAACCACAACTTTGATATCCATCTGTCCAGTGTGTGGAGGCTCCTGAAAAAGATGTATATAGAGCTACCAATGGACCCAGCTCTCCCTGTACTGGACATCTAACATCAAGTTTCCTTGCCTCAGCACAGAGATATTTGCTCAATCATCTTTATAGCAGCCCAATTCATAATAGCTAGGATTTGGAATCATCAATTTTTACATTAATTTTTATTTTAAATATTGCCTTAAACACTACTTAATAATTGAAGCTTTATAGGTCACTTTTTTGCCAAAAGAAAGTGCCACACATATCCTGCTCACCTGAATCTAGTCTGGAACATGATTCATTTACATTATGGAAGAAATCAAAACGTTTTCTCATATAAGATTTGTTTGCACTGAGGAGCTGACTTAGTGGATGAGCACTGCATAGAGATGAAGAACTGAGTTCAGATACTGAGCGTCCATGCAAACAGTAGCTGGGAGCAGTGACCCATCTGTAATCCCCATGCTCAGGAGGCAGAGACAGAGGCTTCAAGACTAACTGACTTGATGAGTTTTCTGTTGAAATGAGAGACAGTGTCTCAGTAAAATGTGTAGAGAGTGGAGGAAGACATCCAACATCAATAGAAACATGTAGACACACATATAAATACATGTGCACACATGTATACATGTACACACACATTAGTATTAAACGACAAATATGTGAGCAAAGAGATACAAATTTACTTGAATGATATAAATGTCAAAACTTACAATCTCTCTGATAGGTATACATGTTACATACAATATTTGTTGTAAAAGAATAATAAACACCAGTACATCCACTTTATTAAAGGAATTATCACTTATTGCAAATGATTCACTTCAATTTAGCCATTCATATTCAAAAATTACCTTTCAAATCCCAATAATCTAAAATATTGAACTAATTTTTTTGTTTTGTTTGTATCAATATTACCCACACACCTCTTGTTCCTCAATCTCTAAACAGACCGATTTTGAAAATTCCAATATCAAAAACTAGCATCATTTATTTCTATCATATGTATCCTCTCTGCCATCAAAATACAGTGAAATATGTAACAGAATGAATAATGCTGCACTTAGCTGTTGACCTTAGAGCTTTGGCTGTAGTCCCAAAGATTCTGTTTTTAAACTTTTGTACCAACAGTCTCCTTTATTCATGAAGTCATTTTTCCTTAGTGGTCTGATATGTAAATACTGAAGTTTAAGGAATAGGGATGTAGCTGTTGTGCACAAACAGCTCTCAGAGAGTAATTGATTTCAGGCCAGTACTGTGAGCTTTCCAAAAGCACATTGGATTGGTTAAGAAAGATGGCATCAACAGCCCATCAACAAGTGTTTATACAGATTTTAATGACCTTAAAATTCTTTTAGTGAAATTATGCCAAATTCCACTATTTATTATCCTTTAGTTTTGAGGATTGATTACAATAATTTCTTTGAACACTTTTGGATTACGTATACTTCTTATTTTTTTAATATTCCCCACATAAGATTCATGGAATTGATCATTTGTCAAAAATTACTGAAAATATCTTGCAGCACATGAAGAAGCATTTTGAATAGCCATAACCATGCTATCTAAAACTTTTCTTAAAGAAAATTATCTCATTTCTGTCCATGGAACCAAGAGCATTTCCAAGTTTTATTACCAAGGAGAAAAGAAAATAGTCGTGGGAAAGTTACCACATATATTCAAACTAATAAACTTAGCTTATTTTATGTGTCCTAAATGATAATTGAATCTTAATCTCCTTTAAAATGAGATATTAGGCTGCATAGAAAATGTAGAAAACATTTATTTGAAGCATATGGATTTAATGAACACTTTTATATTGCTTCACATGAAGAAATGAATAATATTTCCATTAATTTAAAATTACTTCATTTCTTTAGGTGAAACTCATAATGTTAAAGTTCTTTGCTCTAGGATTATGTACCTTATAGACATAAAAAAGAGTAGTCTTTGGGGTTAGGTGTTTTACTTTGCTAGATTTCATTGTCTATTTTTATCTCAACCTAATTTTGTCTCTCAAAGTTAAAAAGTTTTTACTACAATAATTAAGTTAATTAAGTTTAGAGATGGGCAAGTTCCAATAATACCCGCTTTGTATTCATGCTCAAATCTCTAATTTGTAGCTTCACTCTCCTAAGAGCAGAAAGAATGTTAAGCATCTGTAACACGCATCCCTTTATTTTGTCAAATTCACCAACAATTACTGAAAAACATTATACTGTATACCATTAATAGCTTGCACTAATAGCTGATGTTGTAGAAGAAGAAGCAGACACATAAGGACGAAAGTATAATATGATGTCGTGAACACTGTCACAGTGTATTAAAGTGTCCACTGAAATGTGCCTCTCTGCCTCATTTACTGCTCCTGATTTGACTGTGTGCTTCACATGATCGCCTTCAGGGTAGAAAGATTTATTTGGATTCATCTTTTCTAACAATGATAGCAAGAAAATATTGGCAGGGTTGATGTTCACAGTGCCTATGGGAGGTCCCCTCACGTCTTGGGAGTATAGCAGGACTAGAAACAGAGAATGAGTTACACATTCACAAGTTCACCTTTTGTTGCCCATATCCACCAGTTATATGCAACACAACCCAAAAGTTTCAAAATTCCCAAAACATCACTAGAAGCTGAGGACCATGTGTTTAAACACCTGTGCCTGTCAGGAACACTTTAGATTCAGACCATACAATTCCTAACTGAATTTAAGTAAAAAGGGCAGTGTTGGGAGTTCAGATAGTTCCAAAGAATATAATTTTATAAATTCAAACATGAACTCTTGAAACAGAACAATTGAAGAAGTGGGTGGATGTAGGCACAAAAAAAGTCTTTGGTCAACTTGGATAACTATGTGAGAAATTAAAACAGGATCCTAAGATATGTCTCTAAAGTTTTAAACCAAAACCTGTCTTCCATGAAAAACAACAAACAAAAATAAAGGAAAAAACAAACTGTGACCATTATCAAAAGGAAGTGGAAAAAAAAAACTTTAACAAATTTTACTGATGACTTTTAGGTACCTATGGGATATCTTTTTAAAATGTGTTAGTCAGCTTTTCATTAATGTGACAAACTGCTTTTTTCATTTATGTAAAAATTTCATATATACCATTCTTTAATTCAAGGTTTCAATAGTCTGCCATTTTAGCAGAATAGGTGAGGTCCATTGTAATGAGAAGTCCCTTTCTCTGGAAAGACGTGGGCAGATACCTGAAGATGAAGACTGAAGTTGTCTTGCGTCCACATGCACATGCAGACTTATGCCTCTGCAACCACATAGACACATGTGTCAACATATATGAGTCATAAGCACACACACACATACACCACACACACACACACATGAAAAACAAAAGAAAGACACGTTATAGAGAGCTGAAGGATTAATAACAAGTCAGGATATGTATGTCTACTTTAAGAAGCTCATTTGAGTAGTAAGAATAGGTAGAGGGAAATGTATTAAGCCATTTTTGAGAGATATTAAAGATATAGAAGAAAAGGCCAATCTAATGGCAGGAAACATTATATTCTATGAAATGATCTGACTGTGATTGAATTAGGTTTGCAAGATGTTCCTCTTATTGTGAATGGTAATAAATATGCAGGCCAACCTGGGCATAATGGCCCAAACCTTTAATCCCAGCATTCTGAGGTAGGAGGATCACTGTGAGTTCCAGGCCACCCTGAGAGTACATAGTGAGTTTCATGTCATCTTGGGCTAGAGTGAGACTCTATCTTTGAAAAACCAAAAAAGAAGGAAGGAAAGAAGGAAGGAAGGAACGAAGGAACGAAGGAACAAACAAAGAAAGAAAGAAAGAATAAAGAAAAGAAAAAAATGCATGCCACTAACACAAGCTTGCTCATTCATGTACAAAATTACTGGAGAGGGTAAGGAAGACCTAACTAGTGGGGTACCCAGTAGGTAAACTGGCTCTAGTTTCTGTATAGATATAGGTATTTAAGAGATGACTAGCCAAGTTTAACTGTAGAATAGAATGTCTGTCTGAGTTGGAATTTCAGGAAGAAAGAAGACTTGATGTTGATGGTAAATATGAATTGTGCTCCTGAAGTTCTGCTGGGAATATGAAATATTTCTTGGAGTATTATAGAAGCTGCCCATTCCTCGTGTTTCAGTCTACAAGTCCTATGACACAAGCAACTGTCTGTCTAGACAATTATCATCATAAGCCAGTACCACGTGAGGACAGAATAAGACCTCTTGGATACTTGTAGAATCTGAAGCTCAAACACACATCTAACTCAAAGCAGAAACTGTGAACTAATCTGAGAGGAGCATCAGATGTGGAGTTTTCTGAGAACAGAACTAGCCTGTGCAACCGAATTTAGCAGAAAAATAAATGAAGATAAAGAATAAATGTGTTTATTAGATAGCCAATCTTCAAGACTCCTTTTTGTTTTAGGGGACTCAGGAGGGGGTGCATATTAACTTAGGATCTCAGTAGTTAAGGCTGGCCTGGAACTCACTGTGAAGCCCATGTGGCTTCCTGCCTCAGCCTCCCATATGAATGCTGGGATACTGCCGTATGCCAACAGATCTAGCTCAGGTTATGACATACCACTGACACATTCTTTTTCTTTTTTTTTTCAGCAAAAGGAATTCAACCCAAAGAATTGTACATGATAGGTAGGTACTCTACCACTGACCTTCACCCCGCGCCATCAAGCCTCTGTAGTAACCTTTTTAAATATGGCAGAATAAGATCACAATAATTATAAAATGATAGAAAGTGGAAGATTCAGAGAATCAACTTGTTGGTGAGGAATTTGCTGTGAATGAGAAAAATATCAGGACAATGAAGAATGCATTCATGAAATTTGAAGTTTGAAATCCCAGACAGTATATTGAATATAGAGTTACAGGCTACAAATTACAAAGATAATGACATATATGCAAATATACATTTACTTATATATACTTGACAAATATATGTATATTCGTTAAATATATGCATATTTACTATAGATACACACATTTTAACATGTATGTGCTACATAAAAATGCAGTATATGTATGCACATATTAACAGAGTTTTAATCGAGAAGGATCTATGGTTAAACGCTTAAAGAAAAAAGTACTGTGATGTAATAGGAAATTTGAGAGAACAAGAAACATTTTTTCATACCTAAAAATACTATATAATTATATGGACTAATGTTCAGTTTCACTAGCAGTGAAGACAAAAGTATGATGCAATTAACAATAGCTACAAATATTGACCAGGAACTCAGTGAAATAAACTACCTTGTGCCTATGTGGAAAGTTGGTGAAACCTTTAAAACCTTCTACTGAATATATGCCAAATTCACCATGTACCCTACATTTTGAAAGGAGTGGTGTTTGGGGCAAACTAACCAAAACAAGAAGCATCTGCTAAGTCTCCCTTGCCATTGTTCCTATTGTTACACTTTGTTACACAGTATGCTAAAGTGAGATGTCTGTGAGGCAGAGAGCAGTTCTTACTTTCTGTTTCTCCTGGACATGAGTAATTTGCAATGAGTGTGCCAAGGCAGAATCACTTCCTTCACTTTTAAGCTATGATACTGTCAGTTTTACCTAGCCATCTTCACCTCTGTGCTTATTCTGTCTCTTACACTGAGCTTGGACCAACAATCAGTCTATGTTTAAATGATAAAACAGCACTATAAATTGGAACTTCCATTGCAATATCTTTTCTTTACTTGGGAATTTTAGCACCTTGGAGAATTCCTGAATTATATTTGATTTTGAAGTTTCTATGAGATGTTTATGGAGTACTATTCCAGAATTGATAACTGTCAAAATTGTTGGCTTCAATAAGTAACTACCACTGTGTGTTGATATTTGTACAGAAAGAAACCAGGAGAGAGTAGGGTTTTCTCCAAATCCAGAGGAACTAAGAATTTAGCCTTGGACTGATGGTAATCAGAGTTAATTAGTTCTCAGGATTAGATGTCTCTATTCATCTGGAAGGTCCGAGTTATTTTACCCAATTACAACAGTGTCCTTTACACAGCATAGACATGTCAAGGATATCCTTTGCGGCCAGTTCCTTTAGATCAATCCATGATAAAGTTTGTATGTGCAGATGAGTGTGTTTTTACACATTCACCTTGTGCTGGAAATTAGCTTTATTTATCTCATGCAAATATGTTGACTTCCTGTGTCCAAGCAGCCATAGTAAAATCATCTCAAAATCATAAACTGACATGGGATTTTGTTTCATTTATTTATTTAACTCTTTTTTTTTTTTTTGGTTTTTCGAGGTAGGGTCTCGCTGTAGTCCAGGCTGAATGGAATTCACTATGCGGTCTCAGGGTGACTTTGAACTCACTGAGATCCTCCTACCTCTGCCTCCCGAGTGCTGGGATTAAAGGCGTGCGCCACCACGCCCCGGCTTATTTAACTCTTTAGTGTCTGTGTATGTATGTGTGTGATGAGTGCACACATATATATTGTCATACACATGCTAAGGCTTGCATATGGAGGTCAGAGGATAACCTCAGGGGGTGGATCCTTACCTTTCATGTTACTTTAGGCAAGGGCTGTCTTGTTCACCACTACAATGCCCATGAACTTCAGGATTCTCCTGACTCTGCTTCCAGTTGCTATCGGTATTGAGATTACAGTCATGCACCATTGCTGTCAGCTTCATGTGGTTCCAAAGACAAAAACCGCCCTGGTCTAATTTGCTTTACAAGCGCTTTTATCCACTGAGCCATCTCCCCAGTCCATATTTATCTTTTGATTTATTTTTTAACTTGAGTTTCTCTTTCTATCCCTAGCTTGCCTGAAGCTTGCTATGCAGTCCAGGCTGGCCTTGAATTTGCAATCTTATATAAGCCTCCGATTTGCATGAGTTGATTTTGAATTGTACAGTCTGTTAAGTCTACAAAACTACTAAGCCTTAGGGTGAGGGCTCTAAAGGAGTATTAATGTAAAAAATAAATTCTATGAGGAGCAAGGCTCTAAATCAAATATATGGAAGTAATCATGCATCAACTTCTTCAGTCTTATGAAGATACATACACACACATATAGTAATTTTTCTATTTTAATGTTAAGGTTGGACTTTTCTTTTACATTTCAAAAATATTTTTGTGTTTGTTAACCTTTCATTTTTCTGTTATCTTTATCCATCTTTCATATCCATCTTTGTCATCTTTTCCTAGTCTTAAATTACCTGCTTGCCATATAACACAGGTGTCCCGAATCTTGACATAATTCATATTCTTTTTTATGTTTTATTTATTCAATTTCAAGCAGAGGGATACAGAGAGAGAGAGAGAGAGAGAGAGAGAGAGAGAGAGAGAGAGAGAGAGCGCACCAGGGCCACCACCTTGTGGGTCTGGCTTGTGTGGGTCCTGGGGAATTGAACCAGGGGCTTTAGGCACTGGAGGCAAGTGCCTTAACCGCTGAGCCATCTCTCCAGCCCTATAATTCATATTCTTAGTTTACAATATAGCAAGAAGTCATATATGAAGATATCCAAAGAAACATTATTAATTTGCACTTACATAATCAAAATTATATTAATATAATTAATTTCATTTTATAAAAATGAAATTTCTATTTCAAACACCTCCTATAAATTTATAAAATCTACTCATGAGATTGCAGAGAAGGCTCAGTGGTTGTGTGGTTTCCATACAAGCATAAGGGCCTGAGGGGGCCTGGGATGACTGGAGTTTGAATCTCCAGATCTGAAGTAATTAGCTTGGCATGGCCATGCACTCGAGGAAGCAGACCCTCAAGGTTTGAATGAGCAGAGGCACCACCGTCTCAAAACAAGCAGCTGAAAGAGCGATTGATTGGAACCCCTGATGTTCTGCACAGGCCCCCATGGGCAAGCACACCCTTTACAGGTGAGAACATGGGGTGCCATTCCTAAGTAAAAAAAAATTGCTCATGGATAAGAATAGTTTAAGAATTGGAGTTAAAACAATCATTGAAGGGCATGGAAATGAGCACACAATCATTTTTATAGTAGAAAAAGTCTACTGCCTACAAAAATAGCACTGAACTTTCTAGTTAGCTTTTAAAATGGTGGTTACATGAACATGTTTTTTTCTTCTTCGGAATGGTTGGGTTGGAAACTGCTTATTTTTCAAGTGACTGACAACACTCTCCTCACAGATGACTCAGCCTCCATAATTAGGTGGTACAATTTCTTTCCTTTTGGTGATGAATTAGCTAGATGAAATCGGACTATCTGTCATGATTGATTTCTATAAATAACAAGTGTTTTGTATTCCTTCACCAGGTGAGGACAGCACTGCAAATGAAGAATTAGAACGGAGCAAAGAGTATACATACCAGTGGCTTCACACACAGACCGGGATTCCTGAAACAAACATTCCCAGAAATATGAAATAGTGAGCTCATTTTCTTTAAATTAGATTTTTGTATTGCAAACATATCTTGAAAAGTGAAACCTAGGTTAATTGTCCTAAAACAAACATGACTTCATAGCCAAAAGCCAATACTTCATGCTGCCAGGTTACAGAGGGGTCTTTCATACAATAGATTTAATTGCTCTCTGTACTTTTAATGATAAAATGTCTAGGAAGAACTCTATTGTATAGAGTTAAAACTACAAATCAGCTTAAAATCAACAGATGAACCATAAACAGTACTTTACCTGATAATGTCAAAGTGTGGTATCTATTAACTATTGCTAAGTGTCATGAGATAGAATAGGTTTATTTTAACTTGTGTTATTTATAAGTTTGACAGTTAAAATTCTAGATTAACCCTTTAAAATAGCATATGAAATTAACCTTCATACAGGATGAACTCTACCCATTTAATTTCTTTCATAATCTAGAAATTGTATGAAAGCAAAAACGAAAATTAAAACACTGTAATGTGAACTTTGTCAGAGTTTATTTGGAGCAAAGAAAGTAAAATTAAGCCATTAAATATTTAAGAATTTTTATTTTTAAATATTCAAATGAATATAATCACAAACTTACTTCATGTTGGTGTATTCAGTGTGGTGGGATACATAGAGGTAGCATCCTGTGATTTACAAATAGATATAAAACAATCCATTACTTATCATCTACTTTAATCAGATATGAGGTTTTGCTCAGAAATTAGGAACAATAAAAGGAAATATAGAATTCAAGATTATTTTGGCTAATATAGTGAATTGAATACTAACCTGGGTTACTTGAAACCCTTACTCAAAAACCCATTATATACATAAATGATAGATGATAGATAGATAGATAGATAAATGATAGATAGATGATAGATAGATAAAATTAAATATAAAAAACAAATTTTCTGTATTTTATTAGCTATCATTGTTAGTTTTTTCAGACTTTTGTTCTTTGGTATGCCTGTATTGGACAATGAAGGATCATATAAATTAAAATTGATCTAAAACTTACATTAGAAATTAAATGAATGATGTAAATATGTATTTATCTTTGGATATAACATAATTTAAAACTATTTCTTTTTTAAAATAATTGTTTCTTCAAATGTGCTCATGTTGGCATTTTATATCATGTCTTTATATTTGCATTATAATGTTTTCACTTTTGTCATCATATAGCAATCACTTCTTGCCAGAGTTAGATCCAGATGTACTTAATGGTGGAAGAGTTCAACTTGTGGTAAGAAATGTGTTTAAACTCATACAAAATCTTACAGGCATGAGCACTAAATAAATAATACTTTAAATATCCCCATAAATTTAAGTTATGAAATTACCACAATAACGTCTATTTGGGATAACCTCAAAATACCATGTGTTACTATAGTAATGTGTTTCCTTGACTTGTAAGGTAATACTACAATAAGGCATTGCTTTAAATATTAATTTTATTGGAAAGATGTATAAACACTTAGTATGTTATTGTCTTACAATAAAATTGGGAAATTGCTTAATGGAATTATATCCTTAAAATAATCCGAACTTATAAATTATATTTAAGGATAATACCAACACTTGATCCAAGCATGGACAATTGAACCATATTAAAATTAATAACAAGCTCATCTACTCTTTCTAGAGTTCAGTAATAGTCCAGTAAGTAAATTACCCAAACTTTATTGACAGATTCCAAACATCTATGTTTGCTAAGTTCAAATGTACTACAAGCCATTTGAAGGAAGACATTGAAACCGGAGTGCCATGGCCAATATGAGGTCTAGAATAATGGATCTTACACAATGAGATTTTTTACTATTTCCAGAAATTTCCAGGAAAGAGAGTCCCATGACTGGTGACAGTGTGTGGAGTCCTTTTCACAGATGGTTCAGATGACCCTAAGTTTGTGACACCTTGCATCTGTACCAACTAACAATTACTGCTTCCTCGGAGTCTACATTTTCAAAGAAAACTGGTTATAATTTATTTTCCCATGAATAAGTTAACATCACAACATACTGTACTTTCTGATATAAATGGATTTTGTGGTTTGGGGAAAGCTATACAAGTCACCTTATAAGCAAGATATTCATAGTATTCTGGAAGTATGAATAAAACTCTTTAGGTAAGGCTTAGCATGTTTGTGAATAGATCGATAGATAGATAGATAGATAGATAGATAGATAGATAGATAGATAGATAGATAGATAGATTGATTGATTTATGCACAGATTCAAGACCATTACTCAACATATATTTTCTTTCATTTTAACACGAATACCCCTTGGCAGAGTATTATGCATACTACCCAAGCATATTAGTATTTCAGGTATTGATGCCATACGTAATGATTGAATAGCCTTTGACACATTATTGACCATTGGCCACTTTTAACAAGTAACAGAGAACATAACAGTGGCAAGGGATGCCAGCATAACAGAAATAATGAACTATTAGATTTTTAAATATTTTATTTATTTATTTATTTATTTATTTATTTATTTATTTATTTGCAAGAAGATAGAGGAGAGACCAGGGCCTCTAGCTGCTGCAAATGAACTCCAGATGCATGTGCCACTTTGTGCATCTGGCTTTATGTGGGTACTGGGAAACTGAACCTGGGTGGATAGGCTTTGAAGGCAAGTATCTTAACTGCTGAGTCATCATCCCAGTCCTGAACTATTATATTTATTAAAATGAATGAAATCAGATTAGATAGGTTGCTCAGCAGAATACTCCTGTGATATCAATGCCCTGCCACTAGTTCTCTTGTCCAGGTTGCCTCTACATCACATTATGTGCAAATTCATGACAATTAATGATAATAAATGTTTCATGTTGAGGAGATATTACATGAAACAAAATATAACTGGTAGTAAAACCGAAGTAGGCAGATGTCTGTGTGTGTGTGTGTGTGTGTGTGTGTGTGTGTGTGTGTGTGTAGGGGAATGCCCTCAGGTAAAGTGGAGATCAATATAAAAAAGATACTGGCCTGATTTAAAAGAACAATTTCTTATTACAAGAAGTGGAGCTAGTACAAAGCTACAGTGAACTTTATTATGTTGGCTTCGATGCCCAGACTCATGAATACAATGAAAAATTTTAGGAATAGACCTATGACTCTCATGTAATATACTCACTGTGTAATAAATCTAAGAAATAACAGATTGTTTATTAAGGAGTGTTCAGTAAATGGCAGTAAGAATAATCTAAGAATAGTGAATAAAGAGTCCATATACATGTTTTATAATAAAAAGGGAGTCCAAAATTTACATATTAAAGTGTGAAAGGTCTCCAGGACTATATCTATATGATTAAAACAGTTAAAGTACCATTCTCACTCACATATAAAGTAGCTTTCTCACTAATTCTGCTTTATTATATAAGAAAAACATGTTCACAATGCCTGTGATGTGTTATGAATGGATTTGTAAAACTCACCTTTGTATAAGGAAAATTAAGATTTTTAGATGATTCATAGATCTAGAAACTGTATATGTAGTAATAGAATACTTAGAATATTTATAATAAGTATCCAATTATTGAAAGAATTAAACTAAATTTACATCTTGCAGATGACAAATCATGAAAAAAAATTATAGAGAAGTGGAGATATGGCTTAGTGGTTAAGGCATTTGCCTGCAAGCAGGACCCCAGTTGGATTCCCCAGGAACTACATAAAGCCAGTAGCACAAGGAGGCACATGTGTCTGAGTTCCTTTGCAGTGGTTGGAAGCCCTGGTGCACCCATTCTCTCTCTCTCTCTCTCTCTCTCTCTCTCTCTCTCTCTCTCTTTCTCTTTCTCTCTCTCTCTTTCTCTTTTTCTCTCTCTCTTTCTCTGTCCCCCATGTCTCTCTTTCTCTGTCCCCCCATCTCTCTCTCTTTCTCTGTCCCCCATCTCTCTCTTTCTCTGTCCCCGTCTCTCCCTCTCTTTCTTCTTCTTCTTCTTCTTCTTCTTCTTCTTCTTCTTCTTCTTCTTCTTCTTCTTCTTCTTCTTCTTCTTCTTCTTCTCTTCTTCTTTCTCACACATTCTCAAATAAACAAAATATTGTAAAAAGAATAATATTAGAATATATAATAGTATTGAAAATACTATTGTCAGGGCATGGGGATCTCTATCAGTGATTAAAGTGCTTTTCATGCAATCATGAGGACTTGAGTTTGATTGACAAAAGCCATGTAAAAGTGGGGTTTGCTGTTACGGCAGTACAGAGACAGAGATAGGAGGATCCCCAAGACTCACTGCCTAGTTAGTCTTGGCAAATCAATGAATCTCAAGTTAAGTGAGAGATCCTGTCTTAGAAACTTAAATGCATCATCAACAGAGGAAGACTCCAACATCATATTCTGATGCCTGTACACACAGGCGAGCGCGCGCGCGCGCGCACACACACACACACACACACACACACACACACACACACCACATTTATGCACATCCAAAAAAAAAAAGAATCATGCATAGCTTAATATCAGGAATGTCTTTGCCAAAATGTATTATTGGTTTATTATGCTGTAGAAACATCATGGAATGCATGTACTTAAAACTAGACAGCATAGAGTCCATTACTTGGCAGGGTCTTTTTATACAAGTAAGAGATGCTGTATACAGGAAATGTACGAAGCTCTCCTGGTAAAACACCAAATATAATGCTTCATATTAAGCCTTTCTTATATGTGTCTAGATACTCTAAAATAATGGCAAAATTTACAGTATGAGAACATTATAAGATTTTAATATCAAATAGTATGCATTGTGCAGTAGGTCTTTATACACCAAGATCACAACAAAAACATGAGTTATATTTTAGTAGGAAGTTCTAAAGGCATTAGGCATTAAGACTTTTTCATCTAAGTAACTTTAGGGACGTTCTCCCACAATATAATCCATTATTGATCAAAATATACTTATTAGGTCAATGACTTTAATATATATATATATATATATATATATATATATATATATATATATATATATATATATATATGTAAAAATAACAAGTAGGTAGCTTATAGGAGGACTTCATTTTTTTCATATAATTATTGTCCATAATGAGTTACATTATTTAGTGGGCAAACCATGAGTTGTTATCCCAAATTCTCCAATTCCCCCCTCCCCCTCCCTGATCAGTTGGATATCCTCCTCCGTGGGCTGTCTGTATTAGTCCTTGTGGCAGGGGATCCTGGATATCCTAGTACTCAGACTGGTCTTCCTGGCACAAGTGTGTTGTTACTGATGGGTGCCGTGCCTCAGGACCATCTCCCCCACCACGGCTCTCACAATCTTTCCGCCCCCTCTTCCGCTCAGTTCCTTGAGTCATGATGGGTGAGTATTAAGGCTGTCTTAATGTTGCGAGTTTAGGGGTCCTTGTGTCGCAAATCCTTGGTTTCTGTCTCATTGGCCTATCCTGTGTTGATTGATTGGCTGTGGTTATAGGTCCCTTGTTCATCTGTCATTGTCTGCTGGGTTCCCTATGGATCCTCCACGATATGACTGTGGTGGCTCCTCTCTTGCCAGGATCTCGGCCATCGGCCTACGGTGAGTTGGTAGGGTTAGATGGGCCACAGCTCTCTCGTTGCATCCTGAAAAACACAAACACATTTGGCTTATCCTGAGTTGGTTGAATGGCTGTGGCTATGGATCCCTTGTTCATCCCGACCTTCTCTGCAGGGTTCCATATGGATCCTCCACAATATGACTGTGGTGGCTCAACTCTTGCCATGATCTCAGCTTTTT
>PVHP010003109.1:0-83058 GCA_004024765.1 Zapus hudsonius | reverse complement strand
AGCCACCACAGTCATATTGTGGAGGATCCATATGCAACCCTGCAGAGAAGGACGGGATGGGCAGGGGACCCATAGCTACAGCCATTCAACCAACTCAGGATAAGCCAAATGTGTTTATGTTTTTCAGGATACAACGAGAGAGCTGTGGCCCATCTAACCTTACCAACCAACTGTAGGCCAATGGATGAGATCCTGACAAGAGAGGAGCCACCACAGTCATATCAGGGAGGATCCATAGGATACTCAGCAGACAATGAATGATGAACAAGGGACCTATAACCACAGTCATTCAATCAACACAGGATAGGCCACTGAGAGAAACCAGGGATTTTCAACACAAGGACCTCTAAGCTCGCAACATTAAAGCAGCCTTATTACTCACCCACCACGACTCAGGGAACTGAGCGGAAGAGGGGGCGGAAAGATTGTGAGAGCCGTGGTGGGGGAGAAGCTCCGGAGGCATGGCACCCCTCAGTAACAACACACTTGGGTAAGGAAGACCGAGATGAGTACTAAGATATACAGGATCCCTTGCCACAAGGACTAATACAGACAGCCCACGAAGGAGGATATACAACTGATCAGGGATGGGGAGGGGGGGAAGTGGGGAGTTCGGGATAACAACGCATGGTTTGCCCACTAAATAATGTAACTCATTATGGATAATAAATAAGAAAAAAAATAAAAAAATAAAAGAAATGAATAGTAATCTGATTTCACATCTACGTTGGTTTTGATCAAAAAAGAGTTCGGGGAGTGTCAAACATCTTCCCTTGCTTTTCACTTTGACCAGCTCTGCGGGAACTCTACCAGTTCCAGAAAGGATGTGTCTCCCACTCAGGACATTTTAAAAATTTCTCATTTTCTGGGGGACTGTTTTGAAGGAGTGAACTCTTCATGAATTGATGGATTTTTCAATGCATAGAATTCGTATTAATGAGTTAGATATTTGAAAACATAATTTGGTGGATCTTTACGTATTAAAAAATTCAGATAAAGGCTGGAGAGATGTCTTCGAGGATAAAGCACTTGCCATTCAAATGCAATAGTTGGAGTTCAGATCCCCAGCCCTCCAATAAGTGTTAGATGAGTATGAAAGTCTGCCCATAATCCCAACATTGGAGACAAATACTAAGAGCAAGCTGGCAGGCTGAGCTAGTCAAAGCTCAGCAAATTCTGGAATCAAGTGAGAGCCGTTGCTTCAGTAAATAAAGTGAAGTTATTACAGAAGAGATGAGACATTGACCTCTCCCTCCACACACATGCACATAAACCCACACACATGCACATATACTCACATGCATGCACATATACTCGCACAAATGCATATATACTCACACACATGCACATATACCCACACACATGTGCACTCACATGTATAAGAAACACAGGCTTGTACAAAGAACATACACAAAGCCACAGAAATGGAACAATCTAGATAGAAAAAGAATTACTATCCAAATAAAACCAAACTACAAAATTGCTCAAATAAAATATGGAAGATTAAAAAATGTTATTATATAAAATAAAATTTGTCTTTGTCGCAGTAATATTTTGTCCTAAGCAAAAATCAAAAGAGAAATGATGATTCTGAAAAGAATATTCCTAACACATAAGAAGTAAAACTAATTTTCTTAGTATATAAGCTATTTTTTCAAACCAACAAACATCCACAACCATGTATAAATATGTACAATATATAAATAATCCAAAGACAGAACCATAAGTAGTTTATAATCATGTAAAAGCTTGTTTAACATCATTCTTATTAATTAAAGGAACATTAAAACAAGTAAAGCATCATTTTTATCTATCAGACTAAAAATCACCCATATATTCAATATTTTATGGTTTTATTAAGAATTCATTAAAAGAACTAGGTGGTCTCATATACTCTATTAGAGAGTATAGTATGCACTGTACAACCTTATTGACTATCAAAATTATGAATAAAAATATACATTACAAAATAAAATATAAATACACCTTAAGCTTGGAATTTCACTTACAGGAATTTATGTTACAATCACACTAGAATATGCTCAGTGAAATATGTGTATAGATATATTCATTACAAAATAGTCTGTGGTGGTTTAAAAAATGAGAAGCAATATAATGCCCATAGACAGGGGAATAGCTACATAAATTATGAAATATCTACTCAATAGAGTATGAGATAATTATAAAGAATGAGTTACAGCCCTGTATGCTGACAAGGGAAATTCCCCCAAGAGATGTGTTGGCAGAGACAAAAAAAAAAGTAAATTATAGTCTTGCATATAGTAGCTATATGTTATGTTTCTCTTTACAAAGATGCCTCATTAAAGTTAAAAAAACTCTGGTGTTTATTTAGGTCTCCCCCTGAATAAGTACATATCTCATTAGAATATTATGAAGATGAAATGATACATGTAACAACCTCTGTGACAAACTCTTGTTATTTATTGTGTGGAAAAGCCATTCTAACCCTTGGTAGCTTTTAAATCAATATTGAACTCATTCACTCCTATAATTCTGTGGGTTGGCTGGGTGGTTTTTCTGCTGACATCACATGGGCTGGCTCACATGGCTGCACCTGACAGGGTAGTTGGCCTGAATTGCCCCCATGTAGGCAGACCCCTGAGGCTGGATCTCCTCATCCTGGACTTCCTCCTGGGATTCTACTCATTGGCTTCACAACAAGGTGATATCAGGATGACTTTCCAAAATGAAAGTCTCAGTGCACAAGAATTTAGGCGTCTGCTTCTTTCAAGTTTGCAGGTCTCATGATAAGCACCAGAATCAACATGATTCAAACGAAGCAACAGAAAACAGAAAGGGAGATCTTTCAAAAGTCATTACTATAAAGCTGGGTGTGGTTGCGCATGCCTTTAATCCCAGCACTTGGGAGGCAGAAGTAGGAGGATTGCTGTGAGTTCAAGGCCACCCTGAGACTACATAGTAAATTCCAGGTCAACCTGGACTAGAGCGAGACCCTACCTGGAAAAAACAAAAAAAAAAGTCATTACTATAAGAAACTCCTGGGAAATATATATTATTAGCGAGATAAATGATATAGATAGGTATAGAGATAGAGTGATCGATGATAAAGGGATGATATAGGCAATATATATCATAGATGAGAGAGAGAGAGAGGCATACTAAAATAGAGGCAGGCAGAATTAATGAAGCAATAAGTACCTGTCAAAGGTCATGTTAGAGCAGAATGGAAAGTTTATACTATTCCCAGAATCCAGAGCCTCCACTCCGTAGAATCTCACTGATATTCTTATTTCAAGCCATTTATTTCTTTTTTGGTATATGTTTAATTTTATCTTCAGTTTTCCTCACACACCACTCTAAATTAATCTGCCCTCAGAACAACCTTTTCCTTCTAACACTGGTTTGAAGCAGTTACACTTCTCTGGGGTCTGATTTTCACCTAGGTTGTTGCTAATGACGGAACACTCTGTGCAAAGACTTTTTATCAAACAATATTTAGTTCCGTGGCTTCTACAGAAATTTCAGTCCATAAGATTGCAAACTCACTTCTTGACCTAAACACTTCATAAACGAAGAGGACCGATGGTTTGTATTCTCTGCTAAATATTTTAGAACAGTCATTTTCCAAAATCCCTGGATAACTGCCCACTCTAACCCCATGCAATGCATGGACCTGAGCTCCATAGCAATCCATGGCTGCCTCTTCCTTCTCTGAGCCAGATCCCTGGACAGACATCCTGGACCCCTGGGCTCTGTGGTTCCAGCACAAACTCTAGGATCTGCAGCCATCCTGCAGAGACCCCTCATTGTAACCATAATTACATAATTATAGCATAATTATAGTCTAGTGCCTGAGAATCTTGAAACGGGTCTCCTGGAGTTTGGAGCTCCATATGAACATGAGGTTTAGTGACCCTTTTGGTCTAGACAGTGCTGAAAGCACAATGCACACTAAGAGTGGGCCTGTAAACCTGCTGATATAACAAATTGAGAGATGTGTCCTTCTTTAACTGAAAAACAAAACAAAAAAAGTTCTAGGATGTCAAATTTGCAGAAAATTTATGAATAGAACAAAGAGCTTTATGCTCTGTACCTAGACTCATCAGTTTTTAGTATTTTGCTACATTTGTTTTGTCTCTTTGTTCTTGAATTATTACATAGTAGATTTGAGACAGCATGCCTCCTTATTCATAATATTTTATATATATTTCCTACAATCAGGCATGTTTTCACATAACTAGTAGACAGTTATCAAAGTCATACTACTCAATATTAGATGTAATACTCTCCATGGAATAATCCCATAATCTGAGTTGAACATTCTCTTCCATGAACAATTCACTTTTTTTTCTTTCTTTCTTCCTTCCTTCCTTTCTTTCTTTCTTTCTTCCCTTCTCTCTTTCTTTCTTCCTTCCTTCCTTTTCTTTCTTTCTGTAGCATCTTTTTTGTTTCTTTTTCTTTTTTTATTAAGTAGAAACTTTTTATGAACAAATTATGATTAGTACCATTCCCCTCCTCCCTGGCTCCATTCCCCTGAGGACTCTCCTTGGTGGGCTTACATGAGGTTGTGGGTTATGAGTGCTGAGAGCAGCAGTCAGTGATTGTGGTAGGGAGAGGCAATACCTCTGGATATTCCTCCCCATCCTGTGGCTCTTATAATCTTTCCTCCCTCTCTTCTGCCATGTTCCTGAGCCCTTGTGGGTGGATTATAAATTTATTTAGAACTCTTTCAGAAACACCTTTAACCGTCCACATCATGCATGGATTTCAGCTCTTTAGGGCTTAGTGGAGGGCAGCGGCTAAGAAGGCCTACTTTGTCTTTGGTATATTAAACAGACACAGGCAAGATCGTTTGTTTGCTTTTGATTATTGGTTTCATGACATGCTTCATGTGACTGTGGCTGGAGAAGTGATTTGGAGAAAGAAACTCAGATCAAAAAAAAAAACAGATCTAAAATTGGATCAGAGAAATGATCCCACAGGAAGTGAAGATTCTCTCCTTCACTCCATGCTGTCTCCTCCAGAGTGCGGCTCACCATCCATATTCCTGGGCGTATTGGTCTTCTCATCTCACCATATTTTGACAGGAATTAAATGAACTCTTGTCTCCATAAATCACATTTCTCAAAACACCCCTTACAACAGTCATGAAATATGAATATCTCCACCCCAGCCAGCTGGTATCTCTTATTTACAAGGCTGCTGAAAGCGCTCCTATTTCCCACCTCATAGGAAAGTATAAGGTACACAATATAGAATTATCCAAATACACCACTGATTTATTTCTTGTTGTTTTGCTCTAACACCTCTTCTTAATATTTCTAGTAGTGATGAGTATTAGATGGCGCTTAAGAAAATATCATTACCGGGCTTTAATCTTAACAAAGGCATCATGAAACATGAAATAAGCTAACATAATAAAATACAGAAACTCTAAACTGAATGGTTTCAACATAATTCTGCTGTGAGTTCTAATGATATGCCTAGGGGCTAGGTATGATGGCACACGTCTAAATCTCAGCATTCAGGATGCAGAGGCTGGAGGATTACTGAGGGTTTGAGGCCATTCTGGTCTACTTAGAAAGTTCGAGGCCATCTTGGGCTAAGTAGTGGGACCCTTTCTCTCAAAACGATAGCAAATAAATCAGAATTACTATTATGGGAATAACTTTGTGACAGAAGTATGAAAATGACTTGCTATCAAGACCTCAGAATCAGAAGGAAGTTTCTTCTAAAGTGGAGCTGTGAAGTTAACTAGGTCAAAAAGGTGTGGTGAAAAGAAAAGATATTCAGAAAAACAACAATGTATGTAAACTTCCAGAAGGCAGAAGGAAGTGTAAAAATCAGAGAACTCAAAGCTTGTACCTAGATGTGGTAGCGCATGCCTATAATCCCGGCACTCAGAAAAGTGAGCCAAGACAACCACCATCATATGAGAGCAGTGAGGGCCATACAGACTCTGCCTCAGGGAGAAAAAAATACCTAAAAGAACACTTACATGCATCAATTATAGTATAAAAATATTGTGCACCAAGTCACCTCAAATTTCACTGACTTTTTCCCCATATGCGTTTTTGATACTTTGCTGACTTATAGTTTAGATGATTATGAGTTTATAAGTATGTCTGAGTTTTAGCCTGTAGCCATGTAGCACAGGCATGGATATACCGTTCCCCTTCTCCACACTGGAAGGGTGTATAAATGTTTATACAACATCAATCTAAACTCTGACACATTTAATTACATAATAAAAAGAACTGATGTAATCATGTTAGCCCCAGAGTTCAGACTTCACTCACACATGAATTTAAGCTGGGTAGAGAGACGAACTTCTTATATTTTAATGTGACCACATTGTTCAGAGCTGGGAAAGCAGGCCAGCACAGAATGAGACTACTGAAGCTAGAGAAACTGTAAGAAGGAAATCATTGGGAATATCCTCCCGTTTTAATTACTGCAGATAAACTAAGAGAAAATACAAACTCTGAAGATATTCCTGTTGATTTTGTGTGAGTATATGTATTCATATCTGTGCACATGTATATGTGTGTGCATGCGTGTAGATAGGCAGGCCAGAGATCCACACTAGACTTATTCCTCAGTGACTCTGCACTTTGCTTTTTTTTTTCTTTTTTTTTTCCATTTTTTATTGTTCATAATGAGTTTCATTGTTTAGTGGGCCAATCATGAGTTGTTACCCCCAATTCCCCGTTGCCCCCCTTCCCCATCCCCAGTCAGCTGGATATCCTCCTCCTTGGGCCGTCTGGATCAGTCTTTGTGGTAGGGGACCATGGATATAGCTCATTCTTCAGCCGGGATCTCATGTCTCAAGTGTGCTGTTACTGAGGGTTGCCAAGTCTCTGATATTCTCCCCCACCACGGCTCTCACAATCTTTCCGCCCCCTCTTCCGCTCAGTTCCCTGAGTCGAGGTGGGTGAGTATTGAGGCTGCTTTAGTGTTGTGAGCTTAGGGGTTTTTGTGCACTTTGCTTTTTTTATTATATATTTATTGTCCATAATGAGTTACATTATTTAGCGGGCAAACAATGCATTGTTATCCCGAATTCCCCAATTCCCCCCCTCCCCATCCCTGATCAGTTGGATATCCTCCTCCGTGGGCTGTCTGTATTAGTCCTTGTGGCAAGGGATCCTGTTTGAGACAGGATGGATGCTAAATCTGGAAGTCACCCACTTACTAGACCAGCTGGCAGCCCAGCACTAACGATGGATCATTCTACTAACACCTCTCCAGCACGAGGAGGGCAGGCAAGTACAGCCATGCCAGGCTGTTTACATGCCTGCTGGGAATCTGAACTCAGGTCCTCATGCTTGCAACTCGAACACTTCACCAACTCAACTATCTACCCTTTTGTACAGAGTGACAAACCCAGAACAGTGTTTAGAGCAAGAAACAGCAGAGACTATTTGAAAGAGAGTTAGCATCTCATAAGTACTTTTAGAAAAAGCAACCACCAAGTGAACAATAATATATAAGATTTAGCTTTCATTTTCTATGTCTGATAATTCCCCAACAAATGAGATTCTAAAACCTACAAGCAAATTTGTTAGGAAGTAATTTGCTTTTTAAATGTAATTTATCAGAAAAAGTAGTTATCTTTCTGTTTCTTTCTAGTCATTCTGAAAAAATATTTATAGCACTTGGTTAAGAAATTTATGGATATCACATACATTAATATAAGAATGTTGCATTTATTAATTTTTCCTTATAGATGGGTGATCTATTGTTTTAACATTCACCCAATATATACTCTAGTAAATATGCCAGTGCACTACCATAGCTGCTTCTTCTTTATCCACAGATTTATTAAACTGTGAGCTTTTACAATCTTCTGCTTTAAGACTTCTTATATCTGTACGAATGGGGTGACCCATAGTTGACGAGGGGTAAGGAAGACATATTCCTAAATACAAGATTGACCAGTAAGAGGTGGAAACTTTCTGAAAAAGAAGCCAGCTTGTCTGACTATCAGTAGAACAGTTAAGAGGCACATCCCACACAGTCCCCCAAAGGATTCCCCATGGGATTAAGTGTCAGTTGCACACAGAGAAGACCTGCATAGCAACACACCTTTAATTGGTGATCTTCTCTTCTTTCTCTTACATTTCTAAGATCTCATCTTGGCTTCCAGGAGGGACAACTATCTTCCAGAAATGTGTTGCCCACAAGGTCTTGTCCCTGCATATTCAAAGCTTTTTTATCTCCAGAAACTGATCAGTACTGGTGAGAACTGGGGGCAACAACGGTGTTGTTTCTCTTCTCGTGGATCTTACCTACCACTGGAAGCAGCAGACACCATCCAAATAACACAAGGATAGAATACATGGACTCCTTTGGAGCAGAGATGGCACATAGGGAAATGGGCTACATTGTGAGTATGGAAAGTCTGCTAGGAAAAAAAATGTAAACCAAGCTGAAGAGGGAGAAGAGATGAGCTTTGCCAAGGTTTCTGGAAATGGAACCCAAAGTTCTGGGGCAGAAAGAAGGTAAGAGAATCAAGGAGAAATGGATGCAATAGTTGGTCTGTTTTGGTGGAGGTAATGAGTGCCTAACCAGGAATTCTACATCCATCAATGTAGAGCAACTCAGTGTGTTATGGATGGCATAATGTGAAAGACTTATAGAGCTCAGGAAAATGGACTACTGTTTGACCCTAACAAGAGAGGTTGCCATTTAGTGGAAACACATTATTGGATGCTATCATTAGTTCATTCTTGCTATGAGCCCTGTGCAGGTCATGGATCTATAGCAACGGGCTATTGCAGAGCCAAGTTGAATTGATCCTCTGTGAACCTGACTCTTCCAGTGAGAAACAGCTATAGGAGAGACTCTGCAGAAAGTGTCTCAGATTTACAAATGTTGTAGGTTAGAAAGATGACTCAGAACTTAGTCCCATCGACAGTCAATGATTTAGGTTGAGGAATTGTTCCAGAAAAAAAAACACCTAAGAATTCCAGCTCTTCTTTCTAAATAAGCTATAGGATAAATGAAAACATTAGGGAGAGCTGGCATGTAGCCAAATTCAAGGAATAAATTATGTTAAAATCTTTTAAATACCCCAGTCATGATATGTTGTTATTTATTCTTATCTGTTCTCTATAGAGAATCCCTTACCAATCAATACTTCCATCTCCTACTTGACTTTATTTTATGTGCTTGGAGCTACATTAAACCGTCTTTCTAGAATAGCTTGTCCATAACTCAGAAGCCATTTCTACCTGATGGACCAGGAATTTATTGTAACCACGTACAAACCAGAGAAGCACTGGTTATTTCCAGATCTACCTCTCTGCCACACCAACCAAAATCCTCAAGTCTTGAGAGTTATAAAGTCTACTGAAAAGTTGGTCATTCTCTCCCTTTCCCAGGAACAATTTCAGGTAAGTGCTACTCACTGGGTTTGTGTGGTAAGGAGAGGAAAAGAAAGCCACCAATGTGTCAGAAAATAAGAATCAAGTTCACTAAGTACACCCTTCACTGTATAAAGTCTTCCATCACTTGGTCCCAAAGCAAAGAAGCACTATTTAAGGGTTAGATGGAATGTGAATAGCAGCAACTGTGTGATGGAACGTTCCCTCAGGCACAGCCTGTAAAGAGACTTGCAATGAGACAATATCATTGCTCGATTCCCTGTGCAGGGCTACAACTAATAACTATGATTACATTCCAAAAGCTCTTGAAGGAAAGCAGGAATGCACGCCCTCATGACTTGACATTATTGCATCCTACACTCTGCTCTCAGGAGTCCCTTCTCTTTTCAAGTCTGTTGCTAAGAAAAATCTATACTTCTCTATAGAAGCCCACATTTTGCTACAGGAATACATTTTCTTTGATAAAACACCCATGTTGTTTTCCAGATAGACACTGTAATTTTTTTAAGTGAGTAAACACTTGGTAGCCTTTCTCGTTGCCCCTATTCTTTTGTTCCCAACATCTCTTCAAAATAAGTGTTAAAAAATTACAACCTGCAAAGGCAGCATTTTTGATGTGTCTCCTCATTTTCCCTGCTGTTAAGGACCATGCCTTTCTGGGTTGCTGCTGATAATAGTATATTTTGTATAAGAGCCTACAAAAGTATTCATAAAAATTACAGATCAAGAGACTTCTGTTTCTCTGTCTACAAAACAAGGTGGGCTAAATGAATAAACTCCAAAATCTCTTTTAAGTCTCAGACTATCAAAGTGTTCTTCAGACTACAAAGAGCTAATCTGCCTTCCATCTTTATGCAGATTCTCGCTAAACTAATTCATAGTGGATGAGAAGCCCATCAAAGGAATTGGATTCTCCCACTTTTCTCAGAAACCCTCCCCTGTGACCTTATCAGGGAGACCACAGAAGTTTTCATGTATGATTTCAGGCTTAAAGCTCTCTTTTCCTGGGTCACCAGAAATTGAGATGGAAAACAAATGGTGTTGCTTAGAAGTCTCTCCGAAATGACGAAAAACCAAACTAAAACCTCAACAGGACTAAGCATGTTCTACAAACACAGCTGAGAAGAAGCAAAGTGAGGATGTTTGAGGACACATGAACTTATCTGTCTATGAACTATGTCTTGAGTCCCTACCTCATAGTAGGCAGTGTGAATAGTGTCAGGAATCACCGGGCATGGTGGCACACGCCTTTAATCCCAGCACTCTGGAGGCAGAGGTAGGAGGATCGCCATGGGTTCGAGGCCACCCTGAGACTACAGAGTGAATTCCAGGTCAGCCTGGACTAGAGTGAGACCCTACCTCGAAAAAACAGAAAAAAAAAAGTCAAAGGGCTGGAGAGATGGTTCAGCGGTTAAGGCACTTGCCTCCAGGGCCTAAGGCCCTGGGTTCAATTTCCCAGGACCCACATAAGCCAGACCCACAACAAGGTGGTGGCCCTGGTGTGCTAGCGCTCTCTCTCTCTCTCTCTCTCTCTCTCTCTCTCTCTCTCTCTCTCTCTCTCTCTCTCTCTCTTTCTCTCTCTCTCTCTGTATCTCTCTGCTTAAAAATGAATAAATAAAATATTTTTAAAAAATAGTGTCAGGAATCCCAGAAATATAAAATACAAGAACTTCCTCTTAACGGATCATGGTTGAAATGAGGGACTTAACATGATGAGGCAGTTAACTTGGATAATATGGAAGACAGATGACAGAGTATAAATAAATGATATATAGAGATGATAGGTAGGTTATAGATAAATATATCATAGATAGATAGAGACTATCTTAAAAGTATTTTGAAATATGTCACCCCAAGGTGCAGCTGTATATATTACAGAGGTGGCTTAGATGGTTTGTAATTGTCAGAGGAGGCTTCTTAGAGTGGCAGTTTGTAAACTAGGTCTTAGAGAAAAAGAATCATCGCATGAGCAGAAGACAAAGACCGTACCTAAGTTTAAAGGAAACTGAAATCAGAGCAAGTCCAACCGAGAAGAACAATGTGTACAGATGGCAAGATGTGTGGTGATCAAAGGAAGAATCACCCATCAAGCCACCCAGCTGAAGAGTAGACGCGACTCATACTGTGAACAGTACAATGTCCTGGATGTGTTGGGACATTCATCACCCCCAGCGTTTATCTGCTATTCTCCATTTTATACCATACCAATGGCCTCATACAGTAGAGTTGACTGTTCAGGTAAATTCCAGAGATATTGAGTGATAATGTAGGAGTTGGTAGATGTAAGAAATAAATCAGAGGAAAATAAAGTTGAGAACACCATCAGGACATGCATGAAAGTAAGATCTCTTTCCTGTTCATCAGCTTCAATTTTCTGGTGGAAGCAGGCAAAGAAGTTCCATGCAGAAGAAGGTGAAGAAGGCTGATGAAGAAGGGGCTAGTGAAAAATGCTTGAAGTCCAAACACTGAAAGGTTTAGTTAGTTGAAAGCTGTGCACATCATTCCTTTTGAGTATCTCCAGGGAATGTCACTTGGACTCACCCTATATTAATTGCAATATTACTCACTGGAAGACAATCAAGTGTATATAGGTTTCCTTACTTTGGTGGTCAATAAATTCCTGCCTTGAACTTCTGAGCTTATAATACCTGTGTAATTTATTCTCAGGATGATAGGGAAGTTAAAATGTTAATATTTAATAGAAAGTAATCTATTGAAACTTTTGTTTGTTTCATAAATGATAGAGAACAGGAATAGCACTCAGGTCCTCTACATTTATTTACTCTTAATAATATTAAAGAAACCTCCTTACAAAGTGACTCATTGGGCATGCATGGATTAGCTCCTGGAATGAATGTCCAATGCCAGAAACTCTTTATCTTAAATGATGAGGGAATATGAGTGACAGGCAAGGTTTACTTTGCAAACTGACAGGAAAAGTGGTGTACCTTTCCATGGAAAGTTCTATCTATAGCTGGGCAAAGCAGTAAGTGACATCCTACTGGGGGTGTTTATAGAATGCATACAAATGAAGCAAGGCACAGAGACTGTGGTAAGACCTCTAATCAACAAAGCGATAAGCCAGTAATTAAGTTTCAACTGACTCAGATCCCATTCTAGGCATTAATAGGAGAAAAATATGTAGATTGCTAGTTAATAATAGAACAGTTACAGTTCCAGAGTCATTTTCATCCCATTCATTTATTTATTAGATTGCTTGTGTGGCAAACACTTGATCTTCCTTGGGTATGTTTAGCTATTGGAGACTTTTTTTTAAACAACGATTTATTAATTCAATTAGAGATGTCTTTAAAGAACAATGGTTATTCCTTGTGGCCTGTAGAAGACTGTTTGACAATTAGAAACTAGGGCTGGGTGTGTAAGCATCAGCACCTGGGTTTGATCCCCAGCACCTACATAAAAATCCAGGCCTGGCTATGCATGACTTTAACCCCAGCACTTAGGAAAACAAACAGGGGTATTCTTGGGGCTCATGGGTCAGCCCATCTACCTGAAAAATGGCACAGCTCTAGGTTCCATTAGAGACTCTGTCTCAAGGAAATAAGTTGGAAGAATGATAACGGGTGCTATCTAATGTCCTCCAGTTGTGTGTGCATGGGATGTGACCATCTGCACATGTGTACACACATGCACACTCACATGCACACGAACACACACACACACACACACACACACACACACAAGGGGGGAGATGACTCAGCAGTTAAAGGTGTTTCCTTTCAAGGGTACAGACCAGAGTTGGATCTTGCTCAGTGTACAGGTAAAGCCAGTTGCAAAGTGGAACATCTCTGTCATAGTAACATAATGGGAGTTGGAATCAGGAGACTCCCAAAGCTTGTAAACAGCAACAGCAATAGTGACCCTGTCTCAAAAAGGTGGAAGGAGAGGAGAAATACCCAGCATTGTCTTTGATCTCCATATATGTGTTGTGACATACTTGCACTCATAAATATACACATGCATACATACATATACATACACACACTCAAAAATGAATAATAAAACTAGAAAAAGGTGAAAGTTATTGGGGTGACCGTGATTCAGACATTATTAGAGTGGGAGAGAAGAGGAAAGCTGGCATCTTCTGTCTGTCTGTCTGTCTGTCTGTCTCTCTCTCTCTATTTGTGTGTGTGTGTGTGTGTGTGTGTGTGTGTGTGTGTGTGTGTGTGATGGAGGCAGTGAGGCAAGATTCAGGCTCCAATCTGCAAATAAATCTGTGCTAAGTTTTCAGAGCACAATGTACCCCACAATTTACCCGCTTTTAGATTGGAGAAATTTTTGTCCACTCTCAAATCCCACACAATCTTATTTTCACATTTATAACCAATTAGTCATACCTTATGGACTCTTCTAACTCTCTGGGACTTTCTCTTCCTAAAAGAACGTTTAGATAAGCTTTTCCTTGTATGACTTGCTTTACTTCAGCTTCTCGTTGCCTTTGGTTCTTTGAACCTGCCTCTGTGCTAAGGAATATGGCCATGGGGAATTTATGAAGGACAGCAGAGAAAATACAGATGTATAAGTGCTTGCAGGCTTGGGCTCTAAACTAGAGGGTGTAAGTCAGTGACTTACAGGCCGTAAGGGAGAGAGAAGCAGGCTGAGTGCCAGGCAGTAGAAAGTGATCTGTTGTGGCCCAGAGGAGCAGTGTTCTCAAACAAGCAGGCATCCCGATCACCAGGGGTTCTTGTTGGAGATTTTGCTTTGGTAGCTTGAGGGTGGCTGGAGTTGAGAGGTTGCTTTCCTACAAGATTTATGACTTTACACCACCCTCCAAATATAACTAAATGCAAGAGCACAAGAATCAGAAAAAAAATTCTAATTATAAAATTACATACAAAGGACATGGCTATGGGTAGACGTGTTATCATGTCTGTCATACAATGTGCTATTTTTATCCAATATCTACCTTTTTGCCACATAAGGGTTCTTGTAGTGGCCAGGTGTGAATAATATGTTAAATAGGATGTCCTTTGTCTTGTATGAGTTCATAACTTAATACAAATCTCAATGGCCTTGCAGAAACCAACCACGGGTGATGATGGAGGAGAAGAGAGATCACAATTATGGGAAAGATAAAAATAACCTGCATACATTATGGAGAAAAAAACATTCCTTATTCCATCTTTGCAGATTTCATCTTGCAGTGAATGCCTAAGAAGACTTTGATTTGTCAGATAAATATCTGGTGGAAGAATCAGAATGTGTGTGGGCAAGCCACAATTTGCATCTGCTTTAATTTAGGAAGGTTGATCTAGTAAGTGAGGAAAAAATAAAAGAACTTAATTTTATTCTGGCCCTGAAAATTATTAGGAGTGACTCACAATGAATGTTGCATCATTGTATATTAATAATAATTTTGAAAGTAGGCCTCCAGGCTGGGTCTTTATTGGATTCTCTTCCAGTGCTATTCAATGTTATTGAAAATGTCAGCTTAAAATAAAAGGATATTCATGATTGCTTAGGGGCCACCTAGATTGTCTGTGATTTGAAGCACTTGTATTTAATTCTCAATTGACATTGCTATTTTTCTTAGACTCCTATCCACGTTCCTCCTTAGAGGGTTTGCAATGACCTTCTTTGGCATTTCTGTTCTGCCGTATTTTAAATAGTGTCCAAAATTCATGAGAAAAAGGAAAGTAAATTTCGAACCTCTCTCTTTTGCTTCCTCAAAAAGGCTTAGATTTCAGGTTGTTGGTCATTTCCACTCATAGCAGCTATGCAATCTGTTCTGCCTATCAAGACAAGTCACTTAAAGTCCTTAATGGGTATCCTTAGTAGTAATTTATTTACTCACATATTATTACTCACATATTATTTTCAGAAAGCCCCACCATTGTCTACTTTGATCCCCCTTCTGCTGAATCCCTTGTTCTTAACACAAGTCACTATTTTGATGCCTATTTTTCTGGTGTGTGGGTGTAACCCAGTGATTTTAATTAGGATTTCCTGCAGGAATGCATGAGTGGGATTATTTACCTGATCACATGAGTCCTACCATTAACTGCCTAAAACTCCCCAGGAAGGGATGGAGCCTCAATCCCATCTCCATGATGAAACATGGATGGGCCCAGTACTGTGCAGGTTTTGTGCAGTGACATGATTTGATCCAGGTGTCCCCCACAAACAAATGAATGTGTTCTGATAGATTAATCCTCAGCTGATGGCAATTCGGGAATTAGAACCTCACTAAAGCTGTGTTGTTGGGGCGGGTTTATGGGGGTTATAAGCCAGCTTCCCCTTGCCAGTATTTGGCACACCTTTCTGCCGCTATTTCCTGTGTTGTGGCGGAGGTGATGTCCAACCCTCTGCTCATGCCATCGTTTCCCTGCCAAGATTGAGTCTCCTCTGGAGTCCATAAGCCAACTAGAACTAGAATGCTGACCACAACATGCAGGTTCTGACAGTCACAGTGAGGTCATGAATTCAACAGCCATGTCATTCTGCCTCCAGACTTTAATCTAGGTCCTCACACTCTGCAGTCACACTACCTATCTTCCCCACCTACAGACAACTTGTATAATTATTTCCATCTCTCTTCACATTGGGTTTGCCCTGTATAAGATGAGGATGATAGACAGTGCCTTCACTTTTGTTTCTTAGGCTAAGTGAAAGATTAAGACATGAATTCTATAATACTTAGGCTGTTATCTTCTAAGACTTTTTTAAGTGACTGCAATGCTACATCATGTCTTGATGTCCACATATACTCATCCTCTTTAACAAAGGAGTCTTCATTTCTAATGTAGTTTTTCATCTTTTTGCTGTGAGTGCCTTGGTTTGTATTCTGTATTGTATATCAATTGTATTTACTTTACAGTGAATTATACTACCTGGTAATCAAGCCAGGTAATGAATGTACTGTAGTATTAAAAAATCATTACCAGGAAAAAAACAAACAGAACTTAGTCTATTCATAAACTTCTAGATAAAAGCATTGTAGTGCTTGGAAATCCCATACTCTTGGGCTCCCAAGACAAGATGCACTATGGGAGCGATTGATGGGGAGGCTAGTAAAAATAGAATCTAGGTAATCTAGAATTGTGTATATTTGTTAACCTATACTGATCTCACTCTCCGATGGAGATTGTGTTCGTATTTTTCAGGATTCAGCAAGAGAGCTGTGTCCCATCTAACCGTACCAACCGACCGCAGGCAGATAGCTGAGATCCTGGCAAGAGATGAGCCATCACAGTCATATTGTGGAGGATCCATATGGAACCCCATAGAGAATGTTGGGATGAAAAAGGGACCCACAGCCACAGCCATTAAATCAACACAGGATAAACCAGTGAGACAGGAACAACGATTTTCGACACAAAGACCCCTAAGCTCACAACTTTAAAGCAGCCTTAATACTCATCCACCACAACTCAGGGAACTGAGCGGAAGAGGGGGCAGAAAGATTGTGAGAGCCATGGTGGGGGAGATTATCCAGAGGCATGGCCAGGAGAACCTGGCTGAATACTAGGCTATCCATGGTCCCCTGTCACAAGGACTGATCCAGACGACCCATGGAGGAGGTTATCCAGCGGATTGGGGAGGGGAGAGCAGCGGGGAATTGGGAATAACAACTCATTGTTTGCCCACTAAATACTGTAACTCATTATGGACAATAAAAAACCTATAGAGAACTCAAAAAAATTAATAACAAAAACCTGAAATGCCCCCTCACAAAATGGGGTACTGATCTCAACAGAGAATTCATGGAGGAGGAAACACAAATGGCCTTGACTCATTTAAGAAAGTGCTCAGCAAATCAAAACCACCATGAGATACCATCTTACCCCTGTCAGAATGGCAATCATAAAGAAAACCAACAACAATCGTTGCTGGCAAGGATGCAGGGAAAAAGGAACCCTCATTCACTGCTGGTGGGATTGCAAACTTGTTCAACCACTATGGAAAGCAGTGTGGAGACTTCTGAACAGAATGGACATAGACCTTCCAATGGACCCAGCTATCCCACTAGTAGGCATCTATCCACAAGATGTCACATCTCGACGCAGAAACATTTGTACAACTATATTTATAGCAGCTCAATTCATAATAGCCAAGAATTGGAATCAACTCAAATGCCCATCCATGGAGGAATGGACAGAGAAACTGTGGTATATTTACACGAGGCTTCTGTTTTTAAAACACCAGATTTAGTTGCATGTGGTGGTGCACTTCTTTAATCCCAGCACTTGGGAGGCAGAGGTAGGAGGATCAATGAGAGTTCAAAGCCTTCCTAAGACTACATAGTAAATTACAGGTCAGCCTGGGATAGAGCAATACCCTACCTCAAAACAAAACAAAACAAAACAACAACAACAAAAAACACATTAGACTTACCCTACATCAAATCCATACTATGGTGGTTTGAATATACATGTACCTCAGATATTTTTGATTAAGACCTAGCTTCTTCAGTCTCCAGCAGGAAGAGCCCAGCTGGAGGAGGCATGTCACTGGAGGCTGATCTTGCGTCAAGCCCTAAGGTGTGTGTTCAGAGTCAGCTCCTGCTTGCTGGTGTTGGCTGCTGTCTCTCTGCTGTGAATGTATGATGAAGTGAGCCAGCTTCTCCCACCATGATGATGTCCCTGAATTCTATAAGCCTGAAATAAATCCTTTCCTCCCATAAGCTGCTTCTGGTTGGGTGTTTGTTCAGCCACAATGTAACTTCAACACCTGCTTATATGAATATATATTACTGGTTGTTCTGCTTCTCTGCCCAAACCCTAAAGAACTTACTGCTCTTTAGTATTACTTTTCTCAAAATGCAAAACATGTCAGCTGTAGAGGATACTGCATTCTTACTACATTGTGGGAGACAGAATGCAGAATTGGAGAGTTGGATCATGTACTGAGAGTTAAAGATATTCAGATCATAAGTCATCCGTTGATACTTTGCTCTCTCCCCTTCCTGCATGTGATAAGAAAAACAAATAAACAAGCTAAAACAAGCCATTTTCTAACTATGACGATTCCCTTTACATTACATTGCTCATAAGAGTTGAGGCTATTTTCATTGGGTTTTTTGCATCCTATGGGAACCTACTCTTCAGAGCTATTTTCTTCATACCAGACAAGTCTTTCCAACGCCTGTTCTATCCTCTCATATCAAACTGCATATCAAAATGTCTCATCTATGTATTTACTTATTTAGACATTGACTTTTGAGTTGAAAGTTTTCTCCTGTTTAAAAATAATTTGCCTTCACTGTTCCCAAGCAGAGAAATCAAACTGGGCAGAGGTAGTTTTGCAAAGCTGATGGCCCTGGGAGTAGAACCATTTATTGATGGAGAGTTCAGTTTTATGTTATTCCCACCCAGGAGAAGATGGGGTAGAAAAACTTCATAATAAAACTAGATTTTCAAATATATTCAGTTTCTCCAACAAGAAAAGCAGTAATGTGAAGGCAAACTTTTCTGGCTTTCACTCTGTGGCTGGTGGCGAGAGAGACATGCATGATGTCTACCTCTTAAGCCATGTTACAGTCATCGGCCTGTTCTCACAAAGAACCCAACCAAAAGCAATTTACAGAGGAAAGGGTTTATTTTGGCTTACAGACTAAAGGGGAAGCATGGAAAATGATGGCATGATCAAAGGCTGGACATCATCTCCTGGCCAACATTAGGTGGACAACAGCAGCAGGAGAGTGTGCCAAACACTGGCAAGGGGAAGCTGGCCAGAATATCCATAAGCCCAGCCCCAACAAAGCTCCAATTCCAAAATTGCCAGCAACTGAGGATCAAGCATTCAGAACACATAAGTTTGTGGGGGACACCTGAATCAAATCACCACAAGAGGTAACAATCACCTCATCCCAAGTGGTTCATGGTGGAGGTAAGCTGCCCCTTCTCATGCTAACTGTTTTCTCTGAACTGTTGTATGACAACTATCTGGTATTTCTGGAAATGAAAAACTTTCAGATTATATGAGAAAAGAATTAACCAGATAAATACTTCTTCTGATAGAAGTTCCTTTGTCCTGTTCTGACTCATAGGTTAAGTAATTTCATCATGAGCTGCCCTTGCACAAAGAACAGCTCTGGCCACCTATGAGAGACTAGAGTTGAGCTTAGATGCTAACAAACCCTTTAGGGTTCTGAGTATATATCCCATACCCAGAAAATCCATGCATGTCTGTCTCAGATAGTTAGGAAAGGACTTCAGACATTATAGGAAACTCAGACAAGAAGGGGGCAGGTGAGTATCATTTTTATAATCTATAAACTGTGTTTAGGTTTTTGGGTTTTTTGAGGATTTTTGTTGTTGTTGTTGTATGGGGTTGTTTTCATTGTAGACAAAGTTTTTTTGTTGCTATTTTGTTTGTTTTATTTTTTGAAGACAGAAAGTTGTTTCATTTATTTTTTTTCAGACACGGTCTCACTCTTGAGCTCAGGCTGGCCTAGAACTCACTATATATCCCAGACTTGTCTCAAATGCTTGGCAATCCACCCACATCAGCCTCCTAAGTACAGAAATCAGAGGCATGAGCTACCCCAACCAGATTTATAAACTGGTTTTGAATTTCCAAAAATTTTTGGTGTTTGCTTATTTACTGCTTAATAAATCAGGAAATCAAGCCTGGTGTAGTGGCACACGTCTTTAATCCCAGCCCTTGGGAGGCAGAGGTTGGAATATCTCTGTGAATTCAATGCCACCCTTATATTATATATTGAATTTCCAGATCAGGAAAACATTCCAGGATGGCTACTGGATTCTAGTGATGCATGTTTGGGATATGGTTGACTATTCTCAAAGTCAAATGGGACAGACTTATTGATTCATCACTAACTCTCTCTCTCTGGAGGACCTTGGCACATGATTTGTGGTCTTAATCCCCGAACCATCCCAGGCCAATGTCATCTCTGATGTCATACCTGAACTATTCCATCTGTGTCCTTCTTAGCTCCAATGGCCTTCATCTCTACTATTATACGCACACATTCCCATTGCAGGACTAAGAACCTGAAGCCAATCCTCCTTTAATGTCCTAATCCATGACCACAATTAAAACATATTCCTCCTGCCCTCTCCCTGAGCTATTCCTCCCTACAGCAGTGCTCTGTTCTCATCATTCTATTGCTCTTTCCCTCTCTGCTTTCTACCTGGGCTCCTGAATTCCCATTTCATAACTGTGGCCACTTCCCTTTAGTCCCATCAGCACGTCTTAAAAAATTCCACCCTTTCATCAAGCCAATCTTCTGTTCTCTTTCTTTCTGTCAAGGCATTATAGAATACAACTGAACCAAGTTCTAATATTCATCATAATCCTTCAGCCTCATCCTCCTCAGTTCTGGGACAAAAGTAACTACCACCCCCAGCTAATACTCTTTCATACTTCAAAACACTTGCTTTATTAATCACTCATTTTGTCTTCTAAGTTTTCACCCAATCTATACTCTAAAATTTTCATTACTTTGTGTCTTAACACACTCAATTTATCATAAAAATCCATTTTTTATCCCTTTACCCACCATTCCTTTTACTGACTAATATGCAAAGGAATTGTCCATTTTTTAATTGCCTCTTGGCTTATTCCTCCTTTGTAATGGGGCAGATGCATATTGATATTCAACCAATGCTCTCTCACAAAGAGGATGAATTACATCGTTTACAAACTAAAACTTCAGTTTTTAGCTCTAATATTAATAGACCACTTCAACCTTGGTCCTCTTGCCACTCTAATTTTCTTTATAAATTTTCTGTGTAGCTGCTTTTCTTTCTCTGATTTAAATCCTGGAGTGTTCCAAATATATGGACTGAACTCTCTTTCCTCTGCTCTCCATCTTCATCTGGAGAGAGCTCATGCACAAATATTACTTGGTTTACATCTCCCATAGTTAAATGCCCTGCTAGCATTCTTGCCTTCCTTTGGAGATTTTTAAACTGATAAGTCAAAAAGTGAACTGGTCATCTTACACAGTTCACAACCGCTAGCCTCTACTACCTTCCCACTTCCCAAGTCCAAACAAGCCCCAAACACTTTCCTCGTCTTCACTATAAGTGGTCTTCCCTTTAGTTTTATCGGTCTAAATACCTAACATTTCCCAAATAGAACATTTCCAGACTGATGTGTTCTGGCTTAATAAGTCTGAAAATGGGATAATTAAGTATCTGAGATACTTTAGTAGGTAAACACAGTCTTCAAAGGTATTTAATCCAATACTTGCAAACATAACAACCACCATTTCTCTTATTAATACTTATTAATACCTCAGGGTATAAAAATATTACCCACATCAAGGTTTGGAAATGATTGTTTTTGTTCCGCATTCTGTTCTTATTATATAGGTAGTCCTACTCAGGGAGACTATATAGAGTCTTTATCCCTCTTAAGGACATATTTCCCAGCCTCTTTGCTCTTTGCTCTTTGCTTTTGATCTTCAGAGGATGGTTCTTGGGCATGGGAACATCCTCACCTATTGTTACAGTCAGCTTTCTCTGTCGCTGTGTAGAAAGAACCCAAGCAAAAGCGGCTTGTGGAGAAATGGGTTTATTTGGCTTACAGACTTGAGGGGAGACTCCATCCTGGCAGGGAAAATGATGGTATGAGCAGAGGAGTGGACATCACCTCCGCCACAAACAGCAGCAGGAAGGTGTGCCAAACACTGGCAAGGGGAAGCTGGCTTATAACCCCATAAGCCCACCCCCAACAACACAGCTCCAGTGAGGTTTTAATTCCTGAACTGCCATCAGCTGGGGATCGATCACTCAGAACACATTCATTTATTTGTGGGGGACACCTTGATCAGACCATGACATCTATTGACACAGCCAGAAGAGCCTCTGGGTTTATGTGTTCTTCAGGATTGCTTCCAGACAGCATCCAACTACCTAGGAGTAGAATTAGCAGCATAGGTCTCTTTTTGGCATCTGGTGGAGATTGCACCTGTGCCTGAAGTCACACATTTGCTTAGATGTTTGGCTTTCACTCCTTAATTTCCCATATTCTGTATGTTCTATTTAAGGCACAGTCTTTAAAATTTATTTGCACAGGTACCCTCGTCTCTAAATGCACTTCCTGACAACCTGGAGTAGAAGCTCTTATTTTACACTCTCACCATCTATAATGTAGAGACCACCACCACCTTACATTAGGTGCACACCTTCTGTCTCCAGCCCTCTCCTCTCCATTTCTTCCAGCACTTCTGACCATCCACCATCTCACCCAAACCTCATTCTCCAATTCAAGCCTCTCCTACCATTCCAGTGATCATAGTCTCTTGGTGTACCAGAAAAGACCAAATACTCTCCAAACATATGATTGTCCATCCCATTGCCTATGATATTTTACAATATTCTTTCTCTCACCAGAAGTGGTTTTTTCCCCACTTCTGGTTGAGAATTATTATATTTTTCTTCCAAAGCCGTTTTCCTGTTCTAGTCACCATTGCCTCCTGTTGTCCCTCCCTCTGATGGTCTCTAGTAGTTTTTCGTACATTGTAATTTCACTGTTTTTACATTGTCTAACACTTTTCACTAAAGTTTTCCTTTATCTAAAAGATGGAGAATGCCCCTTAATCATTGCCATCCTCACAGTATCCCATTATACTCAGCAGATGCTCTTGAAATATCTAAGACAATTCACAAATCACCTGTCCAATAATCAATGGCTCCAGATTCTGGGCATTGTTACCAAACTCATCTAAAAGAGTGATTTTCTTAGCTGTCCCTGTCTTCTACATTGTGAGTCACAAATTAATGAAGTCAAATCACACACAGAGACGGCACCTCAAAATTTAATATTTTATGTACTTCATTGCCACCATCAGACTTGTTTGCCAACATAATTTGGGTGTTGCATGCCCATGTTTCTGGGAAGCAGTTTTTCCCCTGTCCTCAATCTCTACTATTTGGAATGCCTTTGTAAATAGGCCTGTATCACATAGCTTCTGCTAAATCTTAGAAGCCTAAAATGGGAAAGTGGCACAATCTATTATTGCTTTAGCCTTGTCTGTGACCTATGTACTAGAAATGTCACCTGGCTCTTGTCTGGAACAGTTTACCTAGGGGTCTTCCATCCTCATGTTCCCAGTTTGCTTATAGACTGCACCAAACAGAAATACTACTATTCTTCAAATAAAGGACCTGAAACAAATCCAATTCCAAAGTCTCCATAGCCTATAATAATAGATGATGCAAAATAAAATTTTTGTTTATCTATATGCACTTGGCTCAGATGACCAACTCTAAATGATTTTTTTCAGAAGTAATAAAGTGTGGATTCCATGATATATTCCCAGTCCTTGGTTAGATTTTACCATATAACATTCTACCTGAACACTTAAATGTTTAAACAACTAGTTATCATTTCTCATAATTTGATGGCCTGAGTGGTTTGGCTGACCCAAGCGGAATACTCTTTCCACTGTTATGAATGATGAGGTGGTTAGTAGACTGTTGACTTGGACTGGGTTTTCTCACATATTCATATCCTAGCTGGGACATTTGGTGGACTTGGCTCTCTGTCTCTGATTTCTCATTTTCTTTTTGCATTCATTCCTGAAGAGAGAAGAGCAAACAAGGAACACGGGCATGTGAAGACTCTTGGGCCTCAGGTTCAGAATATTTTTGTCATCCTTCCCACCATAGTCTGTCTACTGGTTAGAGCCAGTCACAGGAAGCCCAGGCTCCAGGGCTAGGGAAAAAGAACCCTTTTAATTTGGGGGAAAATCATAGGGATCCAAGAAAGTATGAAAAAAGTGTTAAAATATTTAAAGAAAGTATTAAAAGCAGTCTCTCTCTCCTCTGGCTTTTCAAATGTGCTATAATTCTATGATATTCAGATTCTGATTCTCTGCCATTCTTACCTTAAAATGTGTGACTGGAAAGTCGTCTGAGAAATATATTAATAAAGAAGATGAATGACTTAATTCTAACTGTGTCATTTGTCTACAAAAATACCTCAAGCTCTGCAAACCCACATAGATTATCTAAAATAAAGAAAATTATGTATAAAAAAAGATTTTGGAAGAAAAGTTCTGTGTGGCAAGGGGATATTTTACATTCCTTGTGTAATAATAGAAATGACAACGTAACATTCATGCACATTCACTAGGCACTTACTAAGTACCAGCCTTTGCATTAAAGCTTTTCACTTAAAAGTACATTGATTTGAAGAAGGCATTACTGATGTAATTCCCATCTTATAGATGAGGATATTGAAGCTGACACAGATGAGGATATGATCACTTGGACTTTTAGTTATTGGCTGGCAGAGCCCGTGCCTATCAAAGAGCTGCTCTTCTTCAACACTGCATGGTATCATGGGTGGCTCTCTTGACGCATTAAGAGTGACATTGATTTCAGATGGCTCCATGTGAGTATGTCAATCCTGTTGGACACTGAAATCAACTGTTTCAAACGTCTGATGCCCCATGGACCAGTATCATCAGTATCACCCGAGCATGCTGGAAAAACAGACATTCAGGTTCATTTCCAGGCCTGTTGTGCCACAGCCTGTCCGGTGGAGTTCAGGGATCTGCTTTGAAAGTTCTCTCAGGCGAACAGATGCATGTGAATTCTGAGACTGACCACTTCACACTAAAGATATTCATGTTTGTGCATACGAAAGCCCTGGGGAGTTTTATCAGACATGAGATGTCTGAGTTCTGCAGAATACCTTGTGTTAAAACTAAAAGACTCTCAATCCCTGACAAGAGGTGAGTCAGTCACTGCAAGACACCAGGATGATAGGTTGATTGGTGTCTCATCTATAATTAATGGGATATAATGTTTGAAGGTTTCCAGAGCTGTGAGCACAGAAATGAAGCCACCTACGGACCTGTGACCTAAACTGCACACACTAGAAGCCTGGCTGCAACCATTGTCCTTTCTACTGGGGTAAATCAAATGCCCAAGCATGATCACTTTTCAAGGTTACACTCGGGAGCTAACACCCCAAGTGGACAATGGCTCTTTTATGTCAAATAAGGAGTCATATTCTAATTCTTATTAAAATGACCATTCCCAATTTCTGTTGGCATATCTGAGAACTACAGATCCACAGCTAATTAGCCCTTTAACTCTGGGTGCTAGAGCAGAAGATATAAGGTCTAGAAAATATTTCTGTTGCAGGTTACCTGGAAACCTGTTTTAAAAAAAAAATTCTCTCCTGATAAATTTCTATGGACAGAGAAGCCGTATTTAGAGAATGTGATTTTTTTCTTTTAAACAAAATGCCTTCTATTTATGTTTCTAAAGTAGCTTGTATTCTAACAGACATTTATGGATTATTCAGTAAGGCATGGTACTAAACTCTATGGGATTTCTAAGCAATTGATACACAGTAGAACTTGCTACTTAAAGTGTTATAGGAGGGCTGGAGAGGTTTTTCAGTGGTTAAGGCACTTGTCTCCAGTGCCTAAGGCCCCAGGTTCAATTCCCCAGTACCCACATAGGCCAGACCCACAAGGTGGTGGCCCTGGTTCTCTCTCTCTCTCTCTCTCTCTCTCTCTCTCTCTCTCTCTCTCTCTCTCTCTCTCTCTCTCTTTGAAAATGAAAAAAATAAAATATTTTTTTAAAAATAAAGTGTGGTAGGAGGATTCATTAGTATCAGTTGCACTTCTAGGGAACTTCAGAACTCTGATCTCTGGACTGATTCCAAGCCTGCTGGGCCATTTTAATTGATGTGTTGAATGGATCTGTATGAATATTAAAGTTTGTGAAGTATTTCAATAGATCTGGTCTTGTCCTCTCAAGGCATTTGAAAAAGTGACAAATTCATAATGAAAAAACTTAAAACATCATATTAAAAATTAGGAATGGATCAAAACATGGTCCCTCAAGGGTCTTATACTTGGAGATCAATGAATGTGGCAAATTTAATAATTATCTTAACTGATCAGGGATGGGGAGGGGGGAATTGGGGAATTCGGGATAACAACGCATGGTTTGCCCACTAAATAATGTAACTCATTATGGACAATAAATATATATTAAAAAAAAAACATCTAGGCCTGGAGCCTGAGGAAGACAATTGAAGATTACAGGAGAGGGAGAGAGCAAACCGCAGAGAAAGTGAGAACGCAGCTTTCAACCAGATCCCATAGGGAGCTTTAGAATGGGAACCATTCCAGTCCAGCAGAGTTGGCTCTGTGTCACGACAAGCAGGCCTTTGTAGTCCTTGTGACCAAGCCATTGTCCATGGGCTGTCCATACATGGGCCATGAACTCTTAACCAAAAAAGTTTGCAATGTCTGAAGGTATCCGCTGTAAGATGTTAGTAGTCTGCACAGCAGCTGAGGTTGAGTGCCTCAAATTCATATGTTCAAATGCTACCTCTAAGGTATTAGGAGGTGATATGCTTTGGAATGATTTGCTCATAAATACAGAGTACTCATGAGGATTAGTGACTGCTAAGGTCTGAATATGGTTTGTCCCTCCAAAGATCATGTTGAAATCTAGGTTATGAGATATGGAAAGATGGGGTCTGTAAGAGGCCATTAGGGCTCCATCCTCATGGAAGTGGTAGGTCAGTGGAGTTCCAGAGACTGGCTTTCTTATAAAAACAAGTTTGGCTAGATATCTAGCACATTCCTGCTCTGTGAGGGCCTGTACTGCCTTTGGCCTCGTGGCAGAACTCCGAACTTCTTTCTTTTTAGAACTTAGTCTTTGGAATTTGGTGATGAGAAACAGAAAACAGATTAAGCAGCACTTTCATAAAAGACTTTCCACGAAGCACTCCTTCTCTGCCCACCATAGAGACACAAGGAGAAAAGGGCTGCCTGGGACCCTCAGAGAGACAGAACATGCTGGCATCTTCAGCTCCAGCTATCAGTGAGGGGGAGACTTTTGTTGTTAATGTCACTTAGTTGATCCATTATAGCTGCTAGGGATGAAGATGAGGAATTAGAAGAGACACCAGGCAAGCGCATCGATGGCAGATTCTTGTATGTATTCAGTGAGAGAAGAATCATGGCATAATACATTGTAAACTGGCCATTGAAGAACTTAGTCATCTTTTCCTTTCAAATACCTATCTGGGAATGCTCCCACGGAGTGGGGTAGCTCCATCGATCCATGTGATTTATAGTGGGAACTTACACAGAAGACTTTAAGGGTAGTTCCAAGTTCTTTTCCATCTCAGGCTCTCTGGTCAAGGTATAGCATGTCTCCATTCCCAGGGATCATGTCTAGCAAGAGGGCATTAACTAAACTTGTGCCAAAGGGCATTCCAACAAGCATATTTTCCCATAGAACCCTAGAATCTGGACAACTGAGACGACATAGACTTCAAGGGAGAAATTGAGGTCTAAGCATGTGAAGCAAGAAGTCTGCCTCCCTATGCCCCTCTCCAGACATGTGAGTACAAATTAATCCATCTACCTTGAGGTGAAGCTAACCGAGCATGGCTTCCTGGGGCTGATAATTAAAATGTGCTGGGATTTAGATAGAAGTGCAAATTTTCCTGTCTATCATATTTTGATGTTAACAAAATGAATTCCCTTTCATCAATAGTATCAGGTGTTTGTGGTTTTACCATTCCAAAGTAATTCACATTAGGTATATAGTGATGCTTCATTGTTGTTTTATTTGAAACTTCCTAGTTACAATTTAGGTTGAGAATTCCATGTGCTTCCCTGCATTCTCTGCAGTAAAGTTTCCCATTTAAATTTATTTTGTTATTCTAGTTTAGAAATCCCCATATACCTTTTGGATACAAGTTCATTATCACACCTTTTTGCAAGTATTTTCTCCCATTTTGTGGCTTATCTTTTGCTACTTTTAATGTCAGCCTTTATGCAGCAGAAATTGTAGTCCATTAATACATTCCAATGTATTAATATTTTTTTCAAGGTTTGGGCCATTAGTGTTTTATTTAAAAGCCATCACAAAATTCAACATTCATATATATATATATATATATATATATATATATATATATATATATATATATATATATTCCTACATATTTGTCCTATAAATTACTGAGAGGGGTGTTATAAAACTTCCAACAAAAAAAGTAGACTTGTCCCTTGTTTTTATAGTTCTGGAATGTTCTTTGATGCTCCATTCTTTTGTACATAGTTTTAATGTGCATTTCAGATGTGTAGCTCCCTTTCTTGTATATAATGTTTGTGTTTGTTGCTGGTGACTTCTCTCATTCTAAAATCTAATTTGTCTGGGTCAATACAGCTCTCTAGCTCTCTCTCTCTCTGGATGACTGTCACTATGCTGTGTTTTTCTATATCTCTTAACTTTTTTTATTTTTAATATAAATTTATTGTCCATAATGAGTTACATTATTTAGTGGGCAAACCATGAGTTGCTATCCCAAATTCACCAATTCCCCCCCTCCACCTCCCTGATCAGTTGGATATCCTCCTCCGTGGGCTATCTGTATTAGTCCTTGTGGCAAGGGAATCCTGGATATCCTAGTACTCAGCCTGGTCTTCCTGGCCCAAGTGTGTTGTTACTGAGGGGTGCCATGCCTCTGGACCATCTCCCCCACCACGGCTCTCACAATCTTTCCGCCCCCTCTTCCGCTCAGTTCCCTGAGTCGTGGTGGGTGAGTATTAAGGCTGTCTTAATGTTGCTAGTTTAGGGGTCCTTGTGTCGCAAATCCTTGGTTTCTGTCTCATTGGCCTATCCTGTGTTGATTGAATGGCTGTGGTTATAGGTCCCTTGTTCATCTGTCATTGTGTTTTTTAACATTGTTTTACATTGTTTTCTGAAAAATTATTTTATTTTCATATGAATCTGTCACAACAGACACAAAAAAACTCTGATTTTCCTATAAACTGAAGCACAAGCTTTTCATAATGGCTGATTGCTTCAGGTAAACTCTATAGGAAAGGAAGTTCCAGGAAGAGAAAAATCCCATGGCCACTAGTACTGAGCATTAATATCAAACTGAATTAGTATTTGCCACATGTCTATGTAGCCCAAGCTTGTAGGTCTTATCAAATACTATTCTGATTTAAATACATAATTTGTTTATCCTCTCAAATAAACATTTTAGTGAAAATTTTATTATACTAAAAGTCATCAGAGCATATACTTTAAGTGGGTCAATTGTCACAAAATATGAATTGCACATCGACAAAGTTATTAAAAAAACAAATTTGGAAAAGCTCATGAATTTATTTTTACTAGTGTATATTAATTGCACAAAATTATTAATTGTGATTATTTTTTGAGGTAGGGTCTCACTCCAGTCTCATATGTGTAGAATCATATAGTTTTTGTCCTTTAGTGTGTAACTTATTCCACTTAGATTAATGTTACTAAAAAGGTTCACCATTGTTGAAGCATGTTTTTGAATTTCTTTCATTATAAAGATAGGACAATATTCCATTGAACATATTTACCACATTCTGTTTGTCCATTCACTATCCACTGATGGATATTTAGATTTCTTTCACCTTTGAGCTGTTGTGAATAATGCTTTTATGAACATGTACGTATAAATAGCTTTTCAAGATATTGTCTTCAAAGGAGGTCCCTGAGGCCCCCAAAACAATACAGGCTGTTGCCCATACTCTTGGTTGCTGGTGTATAGGTAGTATGGTAGTTTAGGAATAGGTAGTAAGACCTTCTAACACCTGCTCCAATTGAGGACATAGAGAAATCAAGCTGAAACTCTGCCAGGAGTGTCCTTCCTGCTGGCTAAATGTCACGGTGCTAGAAGGTGCTGTGCAGGATGTAATAATCTTACCAACAGTGGACTCTTGGAGTTACATAACTAATCCCCAGGGCAGGATGTGCCCACTGGTGCAATAGTGGCATGAGAGTTATGGTGGTAACAAACTGCTCTCTGATTGAAATTCAGCCCTAGACTATATGAGACAATTCTAATACTGAAACCTAGTTGAAAGCCTATGGCTAGGGAGGTCATAGTCCTAAGAAGAAAGCTGATAATTAGGGCTAAATGGCTCTACTCTGGCTATTTATGATTAAGTCCATAGATCAGTGCTGTTTTCCCCTTTGATGAGAGAAGCTTCAGTATGCAGATGGTGGTAACTACTCCTGAGGATCAATGACTCTGGAGTATTTCACTCTAAATTAGATATTAATATCCACCCCTCTGAGTCTCAGAAGATGGACAGAAGAATGTAAGAGCCAGAGGATGAGGAGTTGTGACATGGAATGCTATCATCTGCGAATGACATGGCCATTTTATTCATGACCTCACTGTCACATGCACAAGACTCACACAAAATTTTGCCCATCAACATTCAGTCATGGATCAGAAGAGGAAGGCATGAGGCCTTCATTCCTCGTTGATGAGGTATTAGCAGTTAATGGTTGCTGGAGGCTGAAACAAATAGGAGACATTTTCTATACTATAGCATTATTGGTAAACTCCATGGGCTCTGGTAAATAATCCCCTCCTTCTGCCCATGTAGGCAAACCTGATGAAATTCAATGGATGACACCTACACACAAGACAAAAGGACATCAAAATAGAGGGACTAGTAGGGAAAAATGGGGTTCAGTAAGAGGTGGTTCACTGAAAAGATTGGAAGGGGTGTCAAGAGAAGGTAATAGGAAGAGATTATGATCACAATACATTATACGCATGTATAAAAATAAACAATTTGCCCACTAAATAATGTAACTCATTATGGACAATAAATATTAAATTAAAAAAAAAGAATGAGAAGGACCTCTAAAAAAAATAAAATAAAAAATAAACAATTATATATATTTAAAAAAAAAAGATCCTGCCTTTAGTCCTTTTAAGTATTACCTAGAAGTAGAACTGCTGGATTATTTTAATTTTATTTCTTTTGAAAATGGTACCTTACTCCTTTCTGTAACAGTTGTACCATTTTACATTCCCACCAACAATTCCCAAAGTCTTGAATTTGTCTGTGCCTCTACCAATGTTGACTGTTTTCTTTATTTTTTAAATATTTTATTTTTATTTTTATATTTTATTTAATCATTTTCAAGCAGATACAGAGAGAGTGAGAGAGAGAGAGAGAGAGAGAGAGAGAGAGAGGGAGAGAGCACCAGGGCCACCACCTTGTGGGTCTGGCCTATGTGGGTCCTGGGGAATTGAACCAGGGCCTTAGGCACTGGAGGCAAGTGCCTTAACCGCTGAGCCATCTCTCCAGCCCGACTGTTTTCTTAAAAACATAATACCATCCTAACTGCTATGACATGGTTGTAATTTGGTAGGATGTGGTTTAAATTTAATTTCTCTAGTAACTAGTCATGTATAATATCTTGTTTTTACAGATCATACTCTTTGTACTGTTTCTCATGTTATTAAAATTAACCATCCCATGAGAATGCTGAACACATTGCTCTATGGAAGAGACCAGCAAGTCAAGAAGTTCTCATCTGTGCAATAGTGGTGCATTACCTAGGTAGGTAGGTAATCAAAGGTTAATGATTGGCTAAGAGATCTGCTCAGTGACAAGGAACCCTTAACTGGTTACCTGGTATCCATGGCAAAATCTTATGGGGACCAAGAATCCAGGCTCCAAGGGGATATTCCCACTACCAGAGATCTACAGAGAGGCTACACCCATTAGAATCTTGTAAAATTAGCAATGTGTGTCTCATTTAACCTATACTAATTTCACTCTCTGATGGATATTCTGTTTGTATTTTTCAGAAGGCAGTGAGCACAGTGGACAATTCCACCAACAAGACATGGGATGATGGCTGACATCCTGACAGGAGATGAAGCACCCTGGCCTATTATATAGGGCCCAAATGAAACCTATGAGAAAGTGGAGAGATAAGAGACCAATCACCACAGCAAGTCATATAACCTGTGAAAGGTCAATAGAGACAGACACCAACTCTACCCAACACAACCCAACGCAAAAGTCCAGAGACACTTAAGATCTCAACAATAAAGCAGACTTAAAACCCACCCACCATGACTCAGGGACCTGAGTGGACAAGGGAAGGGAAAGATTGTAAGAGCCATGGTGGGGGAGAATATCTAGAGACATAGGCGCCACTCAGCAACAACACCCAACGGGGGAAAAAACTGGCTACCTCTTGTGCAATTCATAACCCCCTACACCATGGACAGATCCATATGCCCACCAAGGAGAGCCCCCAGGGGATTGGGGACAGAGAGGAGGGAAATGCGGGCTACTGTCACAAGAGTTGCTCAATGTATCTAATTATCAATAATAAAGATAACTTAAAAAATTAAACATTGATGTGGTATCTGTGCTATAATTAATAGGGTAGAACTTATACACCATTACTGTGTTTTACAGTTATATAATGATTCATTCCTTGTGTTTTGCATTCTATAGGTTTTGACAGGTATATATCGTTATCTACCCTTAAAAGGTAATATGGAACACTTTCACTTCCCAAACCCAACCCATGTTCCCACTTTGCCTTCCTTTCCAAAATCCACAGCAAACTACTGAATTGTCCTCTTTCTCCTAATCTGATCTTTACCCAGACTCATATAGTTGGGAATCTATATGATATGGCCTTTTGAGATTGTCTTCTTTCATTCAGCAATTTGTACTGATGTTTTTTCTGTCTTTCTGCAGCCTGAGGCTCATTTCTTTCCAGAAATAATATTCCATTGCAAAGATACCCCATAATGTATTTATTCATTCACGCATTAAAAGACATCTTGCTTCCTTTAAAGTTTAAACAATTATAATAAAGCTGTTATAAATATGCATGAGCAAGTTTAGTATGCCTTTTACACTCATTTGATTTCATTTGATCTAACACCAAGGCTGTGGTGGCTGTATCTCAGGTAACAATATTTCAAATTAACAAGAAAGTACAGAACTGTCTTCTGAAGTAGCTGTGGCATTTTTCATGCCCACCAACAATGCAAGAGAGTTGAAGTCACTCAATGGATCGCCGGCATTTGCTACTATCAGTATTTTAAATTTCACCATTTATAAATGATATAGAATGATAACCTATGAGTTTAGTTCAAAATTCCCCAATGACACATGGTACTGAGGATCTTTTCACATACATCTGTGTCCTTTATATGTGCTTGGTGAGTTTTCTCTCCCAATCTTTTGTCATTGTTTAAACAGGTTGTTTGTTTCCTTATTCTTAAGTTTTAAAGACTCACAGTACATTATCAGGTATGTGTTTTCCAAATCTTTTCTCCCTATCTATGGCTTTCTGCTTCACATAACGAGCAGTATTTTCCCTAATCATTGTCAAACACATGTTCATCCAGACTCTGCCCTATATTATATTCTAGTGGTTTCGGAGCTTTGCATTTTGTACCTGTCCATTATCCATTTTGAATTCATCTTTGTAAATGGTAAAAAAGACTAATTTTTCCCAATTGTTCCTGCACTATTTGTTAAATGACTGTTTTTTTACTCTACTGCTCCTTTTTACAATTATGTGAGTTTATTTGTAGATTCTCTATTCTATTTCATTAATATGTTTTTCACCAGTATTCAACTGTCTAATTTCTCCTAGCTGAAAAAAAAATGTCTTTCAGCGGGGTAATGTCAGTCACTTATTTATTTCTTAAACTGCATATATTTCATTTTGGAAAACATGCCTATGTCTTTATAAATGCATATTTATTGTTTCTAGGATTTATAGAGGTAGTAGTGATTATCAATCTATTCTGTCCATGCCAACCCATCTCCAAAGGGTAGGATCTTAGGTTCCACAGAGAGTAACCAGTAATATATATCAACATGAATGGAATAAAACCCATTGCCTTAAGAATGTAAAGAGATTCTTATACACATTGTTGCAACTCCTAGCTTTTCTCAAGACACAGAATTTGATGCCCAGGGATGCTCCAGGAGCATGACCGTAATACAGGTGTAGTGGAGAAGCAACCATATAGTAATGACCTGTATTCTGCATGTTGAGGCTGTTGACCTTCTAGGGCAGTTCAAGGTCAGCATCCTACAAGAGTAAACTTTCTCATTTTCCCTCTTAGAAGGCCACAGCCTTTCATTTCAAAAACTATGCCTGAAAACTCCTCCTCATACACAAAAACAGCTTACATGCATGCACACACACACACACACACACACACACACCACCACCACCACCACCATCAACAACAACAACACCAACACCACCACCACACTTTTGACGCCAGTCATGGTTGATATAAAACAACTATATTCTGTGCTTCCAGAATCAGTCATCATGTCTCTGTAGAGTATGGCCAATAAAAAGAAAAATTAATCTCTGATAGCACATTCTCCCTGTTGTATACATTTTTATTTTCTAGTAATCCTGGCATAATCCACACTACATATTGAAGCTATCTCTTTCATTTCCTCTGTCTCATGAGCATTCACCCCTGGCTGTAGCAGCATTAGTCTTATATTGGCTTTGCCACCCAAAGCCATTCCCCATTAAAACTCACACAAAAGAAAAACAGTCAGGTGCTGAAATGTATGCTCATGGATTATATCTCTAGCTATGATAACCATGCCTCAAAATAGAACAGTATCTTAGCATATCCCATCAAGCCAAAAAAATTCGAGATTTTTGCCTCGGTGAGCAATCCTGAACAAAGAGGAGAAACAGATATGCTGTGCACCTCTGAGAGAGAAGAGGAGTGAGTAGCTCTGTCATTCAGCCAGCATCCTATTCCCATTCCTGACACCAATGTCACTCCAGGTAAATGCTCTTTGTAAGAGTTGTCTACTGACTCAGTTATGAGTAAGTGAAGCTATACAGAAAACGAGAACAATCTTTTCCACAATCACCAAATACCACAGAAGCCTTCTCTCTGCAAATCTTTTGCAGGATGAAGGCACACAGTGTTTCTTCTAAAGACATACCTGATTTTCAGATAAGTGTTCGGTTCATAACTCTAAATTACATACTATCAGAAAAAAAGACGTTTTTTTTTCCTCTTGTCATTCATAGTGAATAGAAATGTTCTCAAGCTCATTTGTTTCTTCGAAATCAAGCATGGAGGATGATTGTAGTGTGTCTAACTGCTGCTTCATGCAAGCTGAGGATGTGAAAAGAAGTCCAGCTCCACTCTGCGGTACCAACAATTTTCTGCCTTTTTAGCTGTCACTATAGTCTAGCACGAACAGCAGCATCAGGAGAATGTTTACGGATGGCAAGTTTTCATGCCACAATTAACTAGTTGGTAGAGTCTAACCTTCTGATTTTCTTTTTAGTTATTCATTATTTGATCATTTTGTTTTTTTATAATGTCAGGTGGGAGATGAAGAAAGGTGATAAAACTCAGTGTAATCAGTCTGGTCACTCTTTAGTATCTTGTAAAAGCCTAGGTGGTAATGAATTCTAGTTACTAACTAAAATGGAGACAGTAATGTCTGTATTTTTGTTGTGTCCATGCTCTCCTGATTTTACCAATTTTAGTTTAACTTAGTATAATAGTAATGTTATTTGCATATTAAGCACCTGATAAGCACTATGTAATTTATTGAATTAATATGTAATAATTAGACACAATCCTCTTCTTACGCCTTACCTCTCTGTCACTCTCTATCTCTTTCTCTCTCTTTTTTCCTCCCTCTCTCTCACTTTCAAATTTTAGGAAGTATTAGAATTACCTAGAAAACTTGTTCAAATTTACATGCATTATTAGGACAAAGACTAGACTTTTTACTTCAGTTGGTCTAGAATGAGCCCAGGAATTAGTTTTTGTTTTTGTTTTTTTTTTGTTTTTTTTTTTTTTGTTGTTGTTGTTGTTTTGAGGTAGGATCTCGCTCTAGTCCAGGCTGACCTGAAATTCACTATGTAGTCTCAGGGTGACCTTGAACTCACTGCAATTCTCCTACCTCTGCCTCCCGAGTGATGGGATTAAAGTTGTGCGCCACCACGCCTGTCAGGAATTAGTATTTTTAACATCTGTTCAAGTAGTGTTCAAGCTGCCTGTGGTCATTTGATTCAGATGTTTCCCATTAACTCGTGTGTTTGGAATGCTTGGTGCCCCCCTAGTGACAACTTTGGAGGTGGAGCCTTGCAGGAGGAGGTGTGTTTCTGGAGGTGGGCTTAGGGAATGTTGTAGGCAGATCTCCTTGCCAAAGCACGGCTCACTCTCCTGCTGTGGTTTTCCATCTGCTGTGGCAAGGAGATGATGCCCAGCATCTGTTCCACCATCTTTTCCTTGCTGTCATGCAGCTTCACTAAGTCTTCCTCCCATCAACTGCTTTTGGTCTGGTGTTTTGTCCCAGCAATGTGAAGGTACCTACAACATTGCTTGTCCGGAGCGCCACACCTGGAAAATTGTGGTTGTAATATATATTTTTTTTCTTTTTTTTTCCTTAGGTCTCCTTTTCTTCTGCTCATGAGGGTCTCTGTAACAAATGTCAATTCCCCTTGTGTTATTTTTTTATGTCTTCTCAAACTCTAGCTGCAGCTATGCTGAGAATCCTCACTGATGGCTCTGTAACAGGGCACCTGGGGAGTACCCAGCTACTTTCAGTGGATCTCAGAACTTAAGGAGTATCTGAACTCTTGTTGATAAAATTAATTCCACAGTACCTTTTACCCTTAGTCTTTCCCATTCTGCAACAATGTCACTGGCATATTCTAACCCAGGAGTTCCCAAATACATATTTAGATGATAAGGTATAGTGGGAGACTTTATTTAAAAGAAAATGGGAAGTTACAGAGATCTCCAACCACTAGTGTGGAGAGAACAACTAGGAGAGGTTTTAGCCACACATCCAAATAAGCAGAAGGAAGGAAGGATATCAGAGGGCTCCCATCATGGGGAAAAAGGTTTACATGGGAAAGAACCCCAGCCCCTCAACACAGCCACTAGGCTGTGGTGAGGGGGTCTTACCCAAGGCTTGGAGCCAGGAGAGACTCTGGGCTAGGTAAGTCAGAGTCTTTGACCAACCAGTTTCAGAATTTAGGTTTGAACTCTAGTTAGAGACACCTCCCACTCAGGAGAGGAGGTCAGGTATGAGATGAATGTTATCTGCCTGCAAGCACGAATTAACCTGTCACAACTCAGGCTGCCACAGAGCCCCTTCGCCTGGAGAGTCCTTTGCTCTTCTTTCTTACAATTTCCTCTAAAGCTGATCTCGGTGCTTTGCAAACAGTCCAGAGTGGACAGAGGATCTCAAGCCCCAAAGGAATGGGAATGGGAGGGTAAATGCCACAGCCTCCTCCTTGTCGTGGGGACCATGTTGACAGGCTCACAGGGATCTCAACGTCCCACAGAATTCAGGCCCCTCTTTCCCACAATAGTGACCTTGATCTAATATTCACGGGGCCCCTTCTGTCTTGCATGTTCTTCACTCTGCTCATTCCCGCCTCCTGAGTTGTATCCCAGCATTCCACAGGCTTTGCTCTCAGGGAAATCTACACACAAACTCCCCTGCCCCTCCCCAGATCTTCCAAACCTTGAGCTTTTGTTCTATTTGTCTCATTCCCTCCATTGCCAGCCATCTCTGCAACCACACAGTCACTCATATACTGTCACATGATCCCCCTCCATATATGTGTGTCCTAATTTTATCTATGTTATATTGCCCTAAAGCCTAACCTAGTGAATGGGAGTTGTGTCTTTACATGACATTTATTCAAATATAGTCATATTCACTTTCTGAAGTACTGAGAGTTAGGAAGGACATTAATATACAGATTTAGGATCAGGGTTCACTTCAACCTCTCACGAGGATAGTGGAAAGATGAAGCACACTCCCGAGATGCTGTTCTATGTAGGATTGCCTAAGGGCCTCTTTGAGGAGTTACCATTGGAGCAGAGACCTGGATGGAGAGCTGCAGTGTTAATAGTAATTATAAATGATTGTAGTTTGAAAGGACCTATTGTCTTTGAAAGCTCTTCACCACTCATATTTATTTGATCCCTGCATCAGCACTCTGCTGTGGGATTATTGGTGTCCTCACTTACAGTTTATAAGGTCCAGAATCACCAGAGAGAAAAGCATGAGTCAAAGGCAGGCTTCTCCAACTGTACTATGTTCTTCTCACATCTGAAGTAACGAATCAGACCCGTGTGATGGTAAATGCTGAATGTCAGCTTGTCAGCCAGAGTACCCAGTTGGAGACTTGAGCCTTCCTCTGTGCATTTCGGTGATGGTGTTTTTAAATCAGTTTAGCTATTAACTTGATAGACTAAAGCAGATTTCCCTCACTAATGTGAGTGGGCCTCATCAAATCAGATGAGCCTCTGATAAATCCTACCAATCCTTAAGCAAATAAGAGGGAATTTCTTCCTGTCTGGTTGATTTGAGCTGTGAAATCATCTATTTTTTCCTATCTCAAGACTCAGACTGAAACAGTCATTTGGTTTACATCAAATGAGAAATATATTTAAGGCCTGGAGAGATGGCTCAGTGGTTAAGGTGATTGCATGTAGATTAGGAATAGACTGTCTATAGTAGTTACTTTCTTATCTGTTGCTGTGACCAAAATACCACATAAGGGTGGGAAAGTTTAATGACATATCAAAATTTAGGGAAAAAATTGTCTGACTTTGAGCAGATCTTACTAAGTGAACACTAAAAGAACAGAGAATTGAACTGTAAACTCTATGCAGACTAGTAGAAAGAAGTGAGAGGTTATGAATGAGGGGTAAGGTATGCGGGGAGGGGAACGGCTTAAGCATGAGGCTAAACCAAATTAGGTTCAAAAACATAAAATCCTCAAGAGCATACTGTAACCTATTGTGCAATTAGTGGGTGTCGACTGGCAAGAGGGGCCATGTAGTAGTAGGGGAGAGAGTCTGATCAGTCTGACATCCCCTGGTCCCAGTCACCGGTTCCTTCCCTCACTGAGCTGTTGACCAAAGTGACCCATGAGGTTCCAAAAACAAGACAGAATTCTGTCAAAGCCCTTGAATGCACCCCTAGGCCTGAGGCAAAACCCTGTTGCTGAAGAAACCACAGAATGCCATAGATCAGCATCGAGAGACCCTTCAAGGTCTGGAATGGTAACCAGCTCCCAGGTGGTAATTAGTGTAGTGCTGGAAGGCACTGCACAAGCTCACAGGGGAAGCTGATCAAGGACAGCTGGAGTAAACAGAGACCACTGGCATGAAACTCAGTCTGAGGCCATGAATAGGCTAACCATACCTCCTACTGGGAGAGAACAGTGAACCAAGAAAGGAGCACTCGTGCAATGGAGGAGCCTGGGCCTGGAGGAGACAATCAAGAGCTTTTAAATTCGGCCAAATATTCCACTTAGGGAGGGGGAGCCCTTGACTGAAACTAGTGATTCAGGACGATAGGCACCAGATCCCGTAATCTTGGGCTCACAAGAAAAGATGCACTATGGGAGCGATTGTTGGGGAGGCTACTAAAAATAGGATCTTGGTAATCCAGAATGGTGTATATTTGTTAACCTAGACTGCTCTCACTCTCTGATGGAGAATGTGTTTGTATTTTTCAGGATGCAGCGAGAGAGCTGTGGCCCATCTAATCCTACCATCCGTCTGTAGGCAGATAGCTAAGATCCTGGCAAGAGATGAGCCACCACAGCCATATCACGGAGGATCCATATGGAACCCCACAGAGTATGAGGGGACGAACAAGGGACCCATAGCCACAGCCATTCAATCAACACAGGATAAGCCAGGGTGACAGAAGCCAACAATTTTCGACACAAAGACCCCTAAGCTCACAACATTAAAGCAGCCTTAATAATCACCCACCACAACTCAGGGAACTGAGTGGAAGAGGGGCAGAAAGATTGTGGGGGAGACTATCCAGAGGCATGGCACCCCTCAGTAACAACACACTTGGGCCAGGAGGAATCTTGCTGAGTACTAGGCTATCCATGGTCCCCTGCCACAAGGACTGATCCAGAAGACCCAAGGAGGAGGATATCCAGCTGATTGGGGATGGGGAGGGGGAGCATTGGGGAATTGGGGATAACAACTCATTGTTTGCCCACTAAATAATGTAACTCATTATGGACAATAAATATATATTAAAAAAGGTTTATGTATTGATTGATTGATGATTTACTTGGTTCAGGACTTCAGATGGCTGAGGTCATAGCAAAGCAAGCACAGCAGTGTTCAGGCTGACAGGAGCATCTAGTAGAGAACAGTTGTGACAAGGTGGAGGACCAGCAAGACAGCAGGATGGGAAGCAGAGGCTGAGCTAGAACTTCATGAGGCTTCTAGAGCCTTTCCCCTAAGGCTTCACAGCCTTCCCAAACAGTGCGACCAGCTAGGGAGAAAGCATTAAAAGCATGAGCCGGTGGAGGATATTTTATTTGAAATTGAAAACATACTGTCATGTACTCTCCTGGGTCCCCCACTTTCTGACTAAAGCACATAGGTTTGGAAAACAATTCCTTGTACTGTTTACATTTCTCTGGGGAGCCCTGGCAAACAGAACCTGTACATTCACAGTGGATTCTTTTCTTTTCATGTTATAGTTATCATTCTTTTTTTTATGATTTACCAAATCTGCTGGTGTGACCAATGTAGTATTTTATCTGGAGTTCCCTAACTCTAACCTCCTCTCTGCATTCACAATTCCCTCCTTGAATGTCATCCCTCACAAATAAACACTTAAAATCACACTTATGCACATACACCCACATATACTCAAAGGTTTCAGTACTTACATCTGATACTCAGGATACTTGAACTTTTATCATTTTTCTTAACGCCACACACAAACACACACACACGCAAATAACACAAACTTTCCTCATACACTTCTTTCAGCTCTATTTAAGTCTATCTGACTCTCTGCCAGGCTCAGTAAAATACAATCTCCTTTGTACAGGCATTCTTTCCTTGTCTTTTGCCCTTCCTTGTCTCACTGAAATTCTTTCAAGTTCCTCTTCCACCTTTTCCTTAAAAGAAAAAGACATTCACAACCCACACCTGACTCATTTCCAAAGATTCCAAGCCTAGAAGTGCTAGATGAAAAGCTCACATTACAGAGAAGTTAATAGGACCATCAAACCTCATCAAGAATGGCTCAGATTTCAAAATGAATCTCAGTCCTACCTCCTACAGAAAACCACAGTTAGAAGAGATTAGCTCGACTTCAGTAACTTTCTCCTCTACATTTCAATGCAAACAAAAATTCTTTGTATTCCTAGTGGAACAAAGATTTAGTTTCTCAGTGATCTATGTTATAAACAAATAACATAAACCCAAAGTAAATGTTCCTATTAATTAAGATGGTCACAGGGCTTGCTCTATAAAAACCAGCCAAGGAGAGATCTTTAGAGAAAAGAAAGCCTCAAACAGTTTCATTTGTGACAACACTTGTACTACAAATGTGTGCATTTGAGTAGCAAATGGTGGTGCAAATCCTACCATGGAATATTATGTAAAATGGATGAAAATCTCCAGAAAAGAATAAGACTAAAAAGAATAAAGAAATAATAAATGACTTAAACATAAAACTTTCAAATCAATAATAATATGTATCCTAAAAATTCTGAAGCACCATTTAGAAATAATGAAAGACATAAATTGGAAACAATGCATTGGATTACAAAATAAAAGTGTTAAGATTTTAATATTCCATAAACTCATGTCCATATCAAACACAGTCTAAAAGTCTTGAATTTAGTTTGTTGTTGTTGTTTTTGTTGTTGTGACACAAGGTTTCACTGTGTAGCAAAAGATTTTCTGGATTTCATAATTCTCTTGCCTCAGCCTCCAAGAGCTGGGATTACAACTCCACACCTGGTCTCAAACTCAGTGATACTCCTAACTTTGTCTCCCAAGTGTTAGGATTCAAGCTGTGCACCACCAGACCCAGTTTAGAATTAAAAATTAAATCATAAGTATGAATGTTTATAGTAGGTTGATATTTGACAAGTATGATGGTTAGGCTTTGTTGTCAACTTGATCTTTTAAATTATCTTGGGTGGGTCTCTAATGTTTATCACAGGAAAGCAGCCCTCTCAGCAGGGGGCAGGATGTAAGGAAGCTCAGGGAAGTTGGAAATTAACATCCCTTCCTGGAAGGGCAGGGCAGGATGGAAATTCCAGAGACTCAGGAAACCAACAAGTCTGGGATATGGTTGTTAGACCCTGCTCTAAACCTATATAAAGGGGAAAGAAATATTTTTCTCCCCCCTGCCCCCCTGCCCCCATGCCTCCCAGCCTCTCTCCCTCCTCCCCTCCCTGCCCCCTGCCTCCGTGCCTGCCTGGCTGCTGGTGCTTATCTTGCATCTCTTCCATCAGCATTGGAATGAAGCTTCCTCAGCCTTCCAGCCTGGACTGAAGACCAGTAGCTCCCCAGGAAGCATGTGTTGTACCTGTTACACAGTTTCACATCTCATCACGTGTATTTACAGCCACCTGCTGGCACGTGGTCACCAAACAGATACATCCAAAACAATCCTTTCAGTTTCCACATACCTAGCAATGTTGTGAGGCATCTCCTTAAAAAAAACAGAACCCATTGGGAACTAAGGGGTTCTGGCTGGTAGAAATCTCATCCTGATGGATATAGAGAGAGTTCTCAAATGATGAAGCATTTACATCCTGTCAATTCACTCATTGTAACTTGGAAATAACATGAGTCAAAATTGCTTTCATTACACCCAACCTACCCAACATCCTAGGTTAGCAAAAGTCCACTGCTTATTTTTGACCTGTACATGACCCAGCATCATGAGAGAGGACTCACAGAATATCACTAGCCAGGGGAAAAAAAAACAAATATCAAAGCATCATTTCTAATGTGTCCATATTGCTTTTGCACCACCCGAAGGAGGAAAGAGTCTATTAGGAGCCATCTGAATATAGTCATTTTAGACTCATGTGGCTAGGAAAATGTAGCAATAGAAACATTTGAAATGAGGAACTGGGGAGTTGAAGTTTCACTTCTGTTCCTTTGCCTTATTATTTATTTATTTATTTTTGAATCTTGAAGAAGGTCTCTTTCGCATCATAATTAGCACATTCTAGGTTACAAATTAATGCAGTTCACTATGATATTTCTTTTTCTAAAAAAAGTTATTTCTATTTACTTATTTGTAAGCAAAGAGAGATATAAGAGAGAATGGGCATGCCAGGGCCTCCAGCCACTGTAAATGGACTCAGAGATGCATATGCCACTTTGTGTATCTGGCTCTACATGGGTACTGGGGAATCAAACTTTGGCCATTAGGCTCTGTAGACAACTGGCTTAACCACTGAGCCATCTCTCCATCCCACACTATGATATTTCTATAGATGCAATGAGCATATTTCTCCTTCTATTCTCCCCTCCCCTCCCTCATCCCTTCTTCCCTCTTCCTAAACTCGTATAACCCCTTTTCTACATTTAGGTTGTCTCTAACTTGAGATTCAATATGAGAGAGAATATATGATACTTGTCTGAATCTGATTTATTTCACTCCACATGATAAGCTGAAATTTGCAGTTAAGTAGCCCTCTGAGCTAGTAACTGCTGTATTGGGCAATAGAGAGCCTTTCCCCAGTACCTTTTGCCCATAGTCTTTCCCATTCTGCAACAATGTCACTGTCATATTCTAACCCAGGAGTTCCCAGATACATATTTAGAGAATCTAGCCAAGCAAGTTATAATTTATGGACCCACCTGTTAAGTCCACAATTAACATTTCTTTAGTGCGATGGCTCAATTCTATCACTACTTTTTCTTTCATCAGACAACCTCAAAACCTTTATAGGTAGCTTGTAAAGACTTCTTAGAGCTTTATCAGTTATCCCTATGAATTCAACGCTGACAAGGCAAGTGCAAAAGCCCTCTGAGGGGCACTGGGGGATCCAAATCAGGTTTTATAATATCTCTCTTATTAATTCAACAAATGAAAATTTCACATACAAAATGTCTTATAGGGAATTTCGTGAACCCCAGTTTAATTGATATTATTCTCCTAGCAATTTTAGTATGCTCTATTTCATAGAACAGTACTCTTGGCAAAACCTCCAGTTCCCCTTAATGAGAATTCTCAGTCACATAGTTCTAGTAGTTTCTGAGAAAACAGGCAGCCTGAGATTGACAAAGTCTAATGTCTAGCATAGATTTTCTGTGTTGTACTATGATCTCCAGTTTCCTCACAAAAAACAGAAAAGGAAAAAAAAAAGCTTGGATGTCTTCTTTGAAGCCAAGAACACAAAGTCACTGGTTTTCAGCAAAGCTTCCATCTATGCATCTCTGTGTTAACCATTACCATGAATTGTGAAGTAGATTTGAGAAAGAAAATAGTGAAGGGAATCACCTTCCAAATACATGATGGAAGGGCTCTCATGGTTTCGATAAAGAGCACTGGTCTATGTTGGGAGTGATATCAGCAGAATGCTAGTGTGACTCAGTCTCTTCCAGTTAGATTTACAATGTCTGAGGGAACAGAGTTTCGAGTTTGGACCCTGCACCCAGCAGAAGCCACCAAAGTCAGTAAGCAGGACAGGGTGGCGCATGTAAAACCTGACTTCAAATTGTGAGACTTTCAGGTTTACAGTAAGAAACTTCTGGGATCAAGGATTCAAGCAGTACTAATCTATGGGAACAAGTATCCATGCTAAGGAGGCAGTTTATGTAGCTAATGGTTGCCAGGAAGAGGAGAGTCATGTTTGTTAGTGATACAGCTACTGGCAAATTGTTTGTCTACGGTAAATAAACTTCTACCTGTGATCATGCAAACAACCTGAATTTTTGTTAAAAAAAATGGGTAAAACAATCATGAGAGTAAGATAAATATTGGGGAAGAAGGGTGTTAGTGGGGAATATGAAGAATAAGAGAGGGTGATTGGGGAATAAGATCACAATACATTATTTATGAATGAAACATAGAAAAAATGAAAATTTTGTGAAACTTGTATTACGGGGTCCAGTTTTCCACCCAAGGAGACACAGAGAGCAGGTTTAGGCGAAGCAAAGGTTTATTTAAATAGGAAAACAGACTGAAGCTCCAGGACTTCACCAGAGTTTGGGATCTCTGAAGTGAAGTGAGGAATAAGGAATGGGCACCGTTTTTATAGCCCAGGACCACAAACCTGAGACATAAGTTTCCCTAGTTAGCTCACATAAGGCCATCCATGAGCACAGCTGATGGTTTCAGATAGGAGGATGGGCGAGACATCCTTGAGTCTTCCCGACACAGACTTTGTTTACAGACACCATAGACCTACGTGTCAGTTAACCTTGGCAGCTGGGGTATTGGGTAGAAGAACTGTGGGGTTGTGTCGACTCTGGGCCAGATGCCAGGCCATCAGCAGTTTGGAAATTCCTAAGGCATATGCAGTTTTACAGAAGCCAAAGCAAGTTAGTTTAAAGTTACAGAAATGTTTTTACAGCACAAATAATTCTATAGTGTATAAAATATTGGGGGAGCTTACAACCCATCTAACTTAAACATGCCAACTTTCAGACTGAATTTTCCTGAGTGTCTCTCATATGTTTGGATGCATATAGAGCATCCAGTCTAGGAAATACTTCTCCAAGCTCCCATGAGGAGCACCGTCTGTGGACCAGTATTTATATCCTGCATCCCAAGAGGTGGTATGTTAATTGGGCTCATGGAAGTGACTGACCAATCACCTTGCAGAGGATTTCCAGTTCTGTGTCTCAATTGTTACATTTAATTCCATGTTCTGGATGATTCTAGTCCATCCCCACAATTTTATAAAGACTGCATTGTTACCGTGCCATCGTTGTTTATTCTGATGCACACGACCATGATCAATTCATTTATTTTTTCTTTTTTTTCCTTTTTTTATTGTCCATAATGAGTTACAATATTTAGTGGGCAAACAATGAGTTGTTATCCCTAATTCCCCACTGCCCCCCCATCCCCAATCCACTGGATAACCTCCTCCATGTGTCATCTGGATCAGTCCTTGTGACAGGGGACCATGGATAGCCTTTAGCAGACGCACATCTCCAACTCTTATTGGTTTCCTCAGGAAACACAATGACTGAGTTTGGGGGGGTTCTCAGGAGGCCTCTGCTTGGGATGAAGGGTCGCCATATTTTAGGACCTCTTCCTTCTCTCGGCACCTCCACTTTTCACCAATTTTTTCCAACCAGTATTCCTTTCATGTGGCATTTGAATGTGCCACTACCCATGGGGACTATTGTCTGGTACGCCTACCTCAGGTTTACTTTTGTTATAAGAAGAAAATACATTATTCACTCAGGGCCAACAACAGCTCCCTTTGTTGATTAATATTTTTGAAGGAATGTTTTTGTAACAACCTTCTTGCCTTATGTGTACACTTGGGATAAGTTGGCTATTTCTTCAAGCCTCGAGTTATAGCCAAGTGTCGTACGACATGTCACCATCATATTCAATCCAGTCACATTCAAGTAGGCACAATTTCCCTGAAATGGAATAAAAACAACACCAAAGAATACCCTGATTATGGCATTATCCCAGTCAAACAGAAATAATAATGGTAATTTGTCTGCTAGGGGACGAAGTCTCATGACTGAACTCAGATCTTCAGAGGGAATAATAAAACAGCAGGAAACATTCTGTAATGCTCAAGATGTAATCTATGTATGGGTATAGATGTGTGTGCTTATTTATTTACTTAAAACAACTCTTTTCAATGAGAACTTGCCTAGTGAAAAAAAATTGTTTTCAAACCATTAAAAAAAATCAACTGACCTTATTAGTCTACAAAACCAAATGATTTCCACGCTACCAACTTCTTGTCTTTTACATTCTCAATGCCATCTAAAGTTAACTGGTTTTCTGGAAAAGTATGATTCCAAAATTCAAATAGGCTTGCCTCTGAAATATTACAGATGATCTAATCAGCAGTAGGAACATTGGTTTTTTGAGTGGGGGGGGAAATGAAGGAGTTAGAGGGCTTTGTCATTTAGTTTTTGCTGACTAATAAATTACTCTGGTGGCTTGAAACTTTAGTCTTTAATTTTTCTCTTGATTCTGTGATTAGTCGTTGGGACTGGGTGCAAATGGGTTCCTGTTTTCACGGAAGCTAGACTGTCAATGGAACACTGTTGTCATGGTTTGATCCAGGTGTCCCCCACAAACAAATGAATGTGTTCTGATACAGCGATCCTTAGCTGATGGCAGTTTGGGTTTTACAACCTTGATGAAGCTGTGTTGTCAGGGGCAGGCTTATGGGGTTATAAGCCAGCTTCCCCTTGCCAGAGTTTGGCACACCTTCCTGCTGCTGTTTACAGTGCTGTGGCAGAGGTGATGTCCAGCCCTCTGCTCATGCCATCATTTTCCCTGCCAGGATGGAGTCTCCCCTAGAGTCCATAAGCCAAATAAACCCATTCCTCCATAAGCCTCTTTTGCTTGGGTTCTTTCTGCACAGCAACTAGAAAGCTGCCCGAAACAACTGTGGTGCTTGGGGCTGGCTGTTACAGGATGATCTGATCTGGGACCAGGAGTTTCTATTCCACATTCATATAGGTCTTTCACCAGAGTCATCTGGTTTTTTTTTTTCTTTTTCTTTCATGGCAATCACAGGGCTGCAAGAGAAAGACAGACAAGCATGCAAGGTCTCCAGAGGTCCAGGTATAGAAGTTAAATCCTGCTCTCCTCTGCAAAGAATCCCAGCCACCAAGTTATACCCACAGAATGGGGAAACATTTTCCAGCCTTCAATGAGAAAGATGGAGAGTCACTGGCTGAGTGAATATACATGTAGGGAGGGGAATAACTGCTCATGGACACAAGAAATTTACTCCTGTTGTATAGCAGATTCCTTTGAATTGAAATATACTCTCCTGAAGAGAGAAAGGAGGCTCTGATGAGGAAGTCAAGTCCAGGAGACCAAACACTTAAAAGTCAAAGTTGCATTAATTAGAAATGAAATTTTACTTCCTGGGTAGGGAGCCAGTAGGCAGTTCCAAAGACTCAGGAAGCAATAAGTGTGGAAAATGGTGGCAAGTCTCCACCCTAAGGCTCTTTGAAGAGAAAATCCTTGCTTGAAGAAGAGACTCTTCAAGGGTCTTCCAGTCCTTTAGGGAACTTGAGACTCCTACCAGCTGACCTGCCTGCATATACAGTGTGCTGCAGAGCCTATGATGGGGGGTGGGGGGTTTGTTGATGCAGCTGCCTCTGAGTCATCCATGGCTCCTGCCAGCAACCTGTCACCCTGCTCTGGAAGTAAGCCCAATAAACTCATGGCTTCACCAAAATTGGTTTTGGTGTAATTGTCCATTGGCTGTGCCCTATCTGGAGAGATGTGTTCGTGTTGCCCTTGGGGAATAACTACAACCATATAAAGGTATTTCCTAACCTTGAAGTAACTTACAAGAGTTAGTAAAAATAAGAATTCTAATGGGAACCATCAGGAACTGCTGTTCTGCTGTTCTATGATAAGCAGTGCCTCAGACTGTTGACTCTGGAGAGGTTTAGTGCTCGACCACTCAGTAGTGTCAGTGGTAAACACCCAGACTGAATCTTTCTGTCTTCTTCTTTGGTTTTCTGGTGCTTGTGGAATAAAACTTTACTGTGATAGTTGATGTTGTATATGGAAAATATTTTTGAAATTGGACCTGGTTGAATAAGTTCCCACATATGTAAGAAATGTATCTTACCTCCAAAAGGACAATGCTAAAACTTGTCATTTGCTTGTCCAAAATGAAGAATGACTTCCAAAGACTTGATAAGCAAGATAGCACTTGAGGCATTGAGAGTATATGGGATGGTTTAAGTTTATTGTCAACTTGACCTGTGTAATAATCCACAGTAATCTTGGTGGGTCTCTGAGCTTGCCTGCAGAAAGGATTGAGAAAATCCTTTTGGGATTTTGGAGAAGGGACTTCTCCAGAGTGAGCCCTTCCCCCCAGTGGGTGGGCTTTCCAAAAGGGAACTAAATATAAAGAAGCTTAAGAGGAAGGGAACCTCTCTTCCTCCCACTGCTGGTGCTGGCTCTGTCTCTTTGCTTGGATTTATGAAAGGGGACCAGAATTTTCCTTTATTTTTGTAACTTCCCCTGGAACTTCCCCTGGATCTGCTATTTCAATAAATACTTTCCTCCCCAAATTGTGCCTGGTTTGGAGATTCATCCCAGTGATGTGTGGCTGACTATGACAGTATGTCCAGACGAGAAAGCTAAAGGCCTTTCATCAGAGACTCTAGACAGTATATTTACGCCACCAAAGAACAGCATGAGCAGTGACTCTACTGTCCCTTCAGGGTGGGCCTGAGGAGAAGGTGGCAGGTGGATCAGGCAGTGTTGTCTAGTGGAAAGTGTTGTAGACAGCCACACTGCTGGGCAAACCAGGCACAGTTTATGGGAGGAAATGATTTATTCAGCTACAGATCCAGGTGAAGTCCCACAAAAGTGAAAGAGGCTGGTCCTCTTTCACAGGTCCAAGCAGAGAAACCTATCACCAACACCACACACACACACACACACACACACACACACACACACACACACACAAATAGCAAACAGGCAAGAGGGCAAAGGAGAGAATCTCTTCCCCTTTATATAGGCTTAGGGTGGGGTCTTGCAGCCCTACTCCAGACTTAATGGCTTCCCGAGTCTCTGGAATTTCCTTCCTGCAATTCCCACACAGGAAAGAATGTTTACTTCTAACTTCTTTGAGCTTCTTTACATCCTGCCTCCTACCGAGAGGCTGCCTTCCTGTGATTATGCTCAGAGACCCACCCACAATAATTAAAAAGATCAAGTTGACAACAAAACCTAACCATCACAAAAAGAAAATGTAATGCACTTGTGAAACTTTTCTAGTGGCCATATTTAAAAAGTCAATAAACCATTGAAAGTATCTGTAAAAAATATGACTTACTAAATTTAGCCTATCCAGAATACTTGATCCTTAAGTTGCTGTTGAGAGCAGAAAGTAGGCCTGGTGTATGTAACATGTAACATGTCTGCCTCAGTGCATATAGAATGTGACCAATCCACCTAGGCTGCAAGAAAGAAAAATTCACAAACAGGCACGCTGCCATTAGGCACTAAACATATGACATTTGACAATTTAGTTTTTGGCATTGCCTGGAGAAATACTATTTTCCCCATCCATTTTTGTTTTAAATTCTCGAAATTAAATGTCAAACTAACTGCTTTAATAATAAACTCGTAGTTCTTAAATTATAAAAACAACTCACATTGTCCCTGGAATTCGATTCGGCAACTTATTTAAAAACAAAAAAAAATCCCTTAGACATGGAGTAAATTTCACACAGAGATTAGTGTAAGAATAACCTATAAGGACAGTGGGGTCCTTCATCAAGATACATATTTATTTTCTAGTAAATGGATTTCATGTGATTTACACTTACAACTCCCACTTGACTCTGAATTTTATGACAGCTATTTTTTTTCCTACTATAAAGGCACTTAGTCTCTTAACTCCCATTGATGGAGATAACCTCAAATATTCATAAAGTTTTCAATAAATGTCCAACTTTCCTTTCCACATCCATAAATATATCAGAAAAAGAAACAATTATATATCAAGCTGAGACAGGTTCAAACTTTAAGCTAAGATTCTCTTTGAAGTTAACAATCTCTAAAATGCACATAACACTTTTTTAAAAATAGATTTTTTTTCTAGGAAAAGGAAGTGTGAGTATACTGTGAAGAAAAATATGAGCAAAGGAAAGACTTCTCAGACCTTGACAGATCCAAAAACTGTACAACCAGCCTGACACACAAATGGAATATCTAACGAGCACACAGCCACATGGCCAAGACTACTAAAAAGGGACCACTCTGGATTTGAATCAATCAGATTCCTCAGTAAACCAGCAACTCAACTTTGGCCACTGCACAGTGCTAGACCAGGGTCTATGGACAATGTTCAGAGAAACAGAGTTATAATTTTTTTTTCTTTCAAGTTACTGAAGTAAGCCCAAGGTCACTATACTCCTGAAATCCTTTGTGTAAAATCCCTTTGGTGTGGCAGAGCTATTCCTTCAATGATTTTTCTATTACCTAAATACTACAGTATGCCAATGTTTGATCCACTATATTTAATTATTGATATATTATCTTGGCAATATCAAGTTCTTTCTGTCAATAGTTTCGTTAAAAGTATAAAAACCTGGGAATCAAGCAATACATTTGTGCATTTTAGAATGAGGCATTCGGTACTGATGCAATCATTTGCAGAAAGATTTTGTGTCCTGTGTCCAACTCTGACAAGAGCATAAAGAGTTTAAGAGTAAACATTTTGGAATTTGGAATTTGGATTTTGACTTCCTCACTTGGGGAGGGAGGAGAACAAGCATGATCATGTAACCTCCATCTCAATTCAAGACTGTCCCCCACTTAGCCTCAACCCCCGAAGTGGCAAGTCTCAGAAAGAACTCAGTTGAAGAGGCTCCCCCTGCTTTGAAATCAGAGTCAAGAGGTGCAGCCAGGAGATTCTGACCTTGGTCCTAATCCCCAGCTAGCTAGAAGTAATTCCTGGCATAAAATTTCTCTGAAATGCACCCTAGAATCAGTCTCTCTCAGCTGCAAAGATCTTAACAATTAGATCCCAGAGAGCAAAGCTTGGAGTCATCCATACAGAGATCTCTGAAGATTCATCTTCAGTGTATCTCTAGAAAAAAACCTTCCTGCATGGTAAAGCCATGGCCCATTAGGAGTCCTGCCTGACTTCCTCCACCCCTCTCTGAAGAGGAGAATATATGAACACAAAGAAGGGCAGTAGAGAGGAGAGAGGAGAGAGGAAAATCTATAGGAGAAGGAAAGATGACTCTCCTCCTTTCCCCAACAACTGTCCCCAAGCTGCTTGGCAACACAGTAAGTGGGGAGCCCTGACCAGCCTGTGCAAATATAAACTTTTATTACTGACATGAAACTTTTGACATTTCATCCTGAAGACATTAAGAGTTAAAGTTACAGTTTGTGTAAATTCTAGAGAGAAAGAATGGAATATTTTCTGTCTTCCTAATAGATCTCATGTTTCCAACATTGCATTCCACATTTTTGATGCACTTTGGTTATTTTTTAATCTTTTCTACTGGAACATTTCCCAAGGGAAAGGACAACTTTTTTTTTCTTATTCATCATTGATTCCTCTGAGCCCAGAAAAATGGAAATTACCTTACCAGGACTTAATAAATATTTGTTGGATGACTATATAAGTGAATGGCTATTGATAATAAATTCAAGGCCTTGAGTACATGATTTTTTTTCCCATGAGGAAAATATCCTTGGAATGAAAATATCAACTGAAGTGAAAAGGAAGATGAAACAAAAAATGAAAGCTTTGGAATAATTCTTGTGTCTAGAAACAGTTCTTCCCCAATCTAGCCATAACTTGCAGGGGTTTCAGCAGAGGAAGGTGGGAAATCCCATCCTGGCTCCCCTGTGTGAAGCCCTGGCTGCTTAACAATATTCAGTGTGTGTAGCTAATTACTACCATGTCTGCTTTGCTTCTTCCTCTGTGTTTTCTCATCTGATACTCTTGCTAATAAAACTGTCAATTTTCTTTTACTTCAATAAAAGGTCACATGTGACAACAAACCCCTCTGCCTACTAACAGCAAGAGCCCATATTAATATTTTAAATGTACACAGTGATATTTCCAAAGGTCAGGTTTTTGAAAAGACCCAAAATATCAGTTCTGATTCTCCTCCCTCCCTTTCTCTGCAACCACCATCACAACACTGTTGCCAGACTCCATGATTTTGTTTGCTTATTATAAATTGTGTTCAGTCAAGTGGAATGCCAGATAAGGACATGGGGGGGCACTTGTCTTTATGATCATGTTTCTCTAATGCTAACTGTTCAAACAGGCCTATGATGGAGGGACTTTCTGAATGAAATTCTTTATTATTGACATAACACTTTATCAGTCATATATTCACATGTAAGAATGAAGCCCAACATTTAGTGGAAAGAAGCATCTAGTACTGTGTGAATCTAAGGGTATGACTCACTGAGCCTCTCACGGATGGTGATCAGGGGCTCACAGTGATGCTGACTAACAAAGCCAGATTCATTCATTGGTTAAGGAATTAAGCCTTAGCATGCAAATAGCAAACATATGCTTCTGTGATGGGAACTAAGAGTGGAATAAGTCAGAGGTTAACTTACCCTCAAGAAGCTACTGTGTGACAGGAAGACAAAAATGTCAAGACTTGGGCCAGGGAGATCACTCAACTGATCAAGTGCTTGTCTCTTTAGCATGAGGAGCTCAGTCCAATCCTCACAATGGGTGTCACATGCTGGGCATGGTGACCTGCACCTTGTGATCCAAGCCCTGGGAAGATGGACAAGAGTGGATCTCCCGGGTTTGCTGACGAGTGTAGCCCCATTGGTAAACTCCAGGCCAAGGAGAGACGCTGCCAAAAAATAAAAACAAGTGATCTGAGTTCCTGAGGATGACACCCCAGGTTGTGCTCTGCTTCCACATGTGCCCTCCGCACATGCACGTACATTGGTGCACATGCACCCATGTATATATGCACAAACACATTAAGAATGTAAAGACTTTTATTCAGGATAAATGATCAATGATGAATCTTAGCTGGTGAGGGGGCATCATAAGAGGATTTGTCTGCTCAGTTGGATTAAGAGAGCAAAAAACATGGCTTCTGACTATGGATATTCAAAAGGTACTCTGATCCTAGTGGGGACAAGATTTCTTTTAGTGTTTTGTTTGTTTTGTTTTTGTGGTACTGGAAATCTGACATAGAGCCTTAAGCATACTGAGCATGCTCTCTACCACTAAGCCACATCCTCAGTGGGGACAATGTTTGAAAAGTTGCTAAGGTCTGAGCTTTACTCACCAATACCAGTGACTCAAGCACCAAAGAAGTTCCTTCATCAGCGTAAATTCCCCACAATACTCATTTTATTTAATGTAGGACACACACACACACACACACACACACACACAATTTAAGTGTCAAGTAAAAGCTGAGCCTTTTTCTTCAGATCATTAGGATAGCCATTATAACACTAGCAGAGATTTCCCAAACCTTTCAGATCAATAGACTTCAGCTTTAAAATGCCTTTTTCAGCAATAAGATAAAATCAAAAAATCATTTGATTTAAACATCAAAATTTTGGTGTGTATTACTTGTTAATAGTCATACGTATCCTTTCCATATACCCTGAAAATAAGGCCTTGAAAATGCTATCTAGGCAAGGAAGCAGTGCTAGAATATTTCAGAAAGAATTCTCCTGTACTGTGTCTCTTCTGCAATACAGAATGACAGTGGCTCCTGACTATGGTATCAGTGAAGATCACAAAAGGAACTGAGCTCTCACAAGGACAATTTAAAAAAGAATAATAAGTTAATCTGTATAATTTCTTTTTGAAAATGAAATGGGTTATACTTCTTAATTTATTTTATGAAGCTAATAGTACTCTAATACCAATAAAACTATACTCCAATATCCCCCATGAATATAGACGCAGAAGTCTTTAGTACAATATTACCTGATAGAATCAAACAAATATTAAAATGGTTACATATCAGGACCAAATTGGGAGCAGCTCTTCAGCACCATGAGCTATTAGGAATTGCTAGCTAGTATCATCATATAATAAGTAACCTCAGAAAGAATTTAGAAAAGTATAAAAAATAATTCTCAGACGGAATAAGAATTAAATGGAAAACTGTTGCTTCCTAACATATTTTTTTTCTGAAATAGGAAGCAAAGAACAAAGTTTCAGAAGAAAGGTAGAAATGGCCAGTTTATCCCATCTCAACACAACTTAGGGAGCCTATGTTTAGGAGTAAGTCTTCTACTGTTTACAGTTTCTTTCCAGAAGCAGTAATAGATCATATACTACTACTGGATCAATTTCATTGGAACTTCTACTTGCATTTGGATACTAAACATCCTTGCAAGATAAAAGGAACATATTCATTAATTCAGAGTGATGAATTTCATCTTTGAGGAGAACTTGTTTCAAAACAAACTTATGAAATGTATCTCAGCAGTATGTAGATGGCCTTTGTTGGGCTATCCAGTTCCTCTCAGTTGTATCATCTCTACCTGACATGTAGGAAACCCAAAGAAAAGTTGAACAACAGGTCAGAAAACAAGACTTGTCCCTGTTAGTAAACTCATGACTTTAGGAAAGTCCACTCTTTTCAGAGTCTTGTTTCCTGTGTGATGGTTAAAATTGATTGCCATTTTGGTTATATTGAGAAGTACCTAAGTACTAGTACCTAAGTACTTTAGGTACTTAGTTTAGATTAGTAAAACATATCTATCTGCAATTGTTTCCAGGGATGATTAACTAAGAAGGGAAGACTTTTGTTAATGTGGGTAGCACCAATTGCATAGGCTAGAGGCTCAGATGGAAAAAAAGAGATGAACTGAGAAAGGACCCATTAGTGTAAATGTTGTGTCTCCTGATCTTCTGATCACCAGGATGTGAGCAGCTCTGCTCCCCCACACCTTCTCCACCATGGTGGAAAGAAACCATGAGCTAAAAGAAATCATCTCTCCCTTAAGGTGTTGATGTTGGAGATTCTGTCACATCCAAGAATAAGTAAATAAAAGTGTAAATGTCTTTATTTCCTATTAGTAAAGTTCTAATTTTAAGATTGTATAAAATAAGGTAAATGAAAATAACTTGAGGAGCTTAGAGCTCCGAAGTAAGAAACACCTAGCATTAGGGAGTAATTGTTAGGAGAAGAATTAAAGCACCTGAAACGAATCTTCTGCCTAAACATGCCTGTTCTGGATTATGCCTGAATGTCTACCTTACTCTAGTTACTATGTTCTAGTTACTCAGTTCATCGAAATAAAATCTTCACAAAGCAATTTGTTAGAGAAATATTTTTGCCAATGGCTATTTGCAATGATATACTGGGGACTTAATTCCTCGTGCTTATGTTCTTCTCATCAGACAAGGATGTTGAGCACCCAAATGTCTGCTTCTAGTTGGTTCTTCAAGGAGAACACAGCTGGCTTTTAGCGGATAATCAATTTATCTCCTGGGCTCATTTAGACACATTTTCAAGAACTACACTGATGTGAATGGAAAAGAAGAAAAAGATCGAGTGGAGAAAAACTTGTATGAATAAGAATTCTGGTTTCACCCATTTGTCAGGAATAATAAATAATAAGCTTTTTATGAGCAGGGTTCAGTAAGATGTGACATTTCATGGCTTGCCCTCTATGTTACTCACCACTGACATAAACTGTATCTCAAGGATTAATCCAATAGAAGCAATACCAAGGGTCTGACATAATAATTTCAAAAACAGAATATTGAGATAAACCAGCTTAGTGTTACTGTGAGAAATGTACATGGAAAAATCACAGCAATTTAAAGTACCAGGCAATAGTAATTAAGAAAATGGAATATAGAAATATTCTTAAAGAAACATTTTTCTCCTATTTCTCCTTTGCCAGCTATAGAGATGTCTGAGTGTACATCTGTGCTATCCCTACCAGAGTTGTTAATAAGATTATCAAGCCAGAGATGCGGAGGCAGCTAAGTGACTACTGAGGGTTTTCAAAGGAGTGCTAACATCAAAGATTTCACAAAGATAGATGATCCAGTGAGTGTCACAAAAGACATTTGACCTATCATTTTTCAAAAGTAGAGGAACGTCATCTTGTGCACTGATGCTCTCCTGGTTGTATCACCCTCAAGCGTTGCCATGCTTCCTATCCTGAGTCCCTTCTCCCACTCAGAACCAAGTTTGTCACCAGCTCCATGTAGCAGCCGTTCAAGTATGTGAAAAGACTGATCAAATGCTTTCTGCTGTGCTCCTCGCATCTGTAGAATATAAAAACATATGGCTTATAATTTTGATGACATTAAAGTGGTGTCAAGAGGAAGGAATGAATGAGACGCACTAAAATAGACTGGAGAGGATATGGATGTATTTATCCCCTTTTTTATTTTCCAAAAGTTTTCTGAGTTTGTGAAATTGCTTTTGTAATAGGAAAACAGAGATATGAAACCTAGAAAGACAATGTTATCTTTCATCTAAAAAAGATATAAGTAGAAAGAGAAGCAAATAAACCTGATGAATTTTGCACCAAAAGATATCATTTATTACATACATTTTTCCTTGGTTATGTGATAACTAACACCAAGGTCAGGAGAGGGGAGAAGGAGAGCATGGTTGCTGTTCTAAATGAGAAAATCAGGGATTCAAAATCTAGCATCCTGAACCCCAATTTAGCTTCATGTTATTATTACACCTGGCCAACCAGATCAGCTTAAAATAAAATAATAGTATTGCAATTCCCCAATTTCCTTAGGCCGCATGGTACTCTTCCTTCTTAGATTGACTCTCTGGCTTCTTTTCTTTCTTTCTTTCCTTCCTTCCTTCCTTCTTTCTTTCTTTCTTTCTTTCTTTATTTATTTATTTATTTATTTATCTTTGGTTTCTTTCTTTAACAGCAGTAATTTATATATTATCAAAATTTTGTTCTAAATTACATTATAATAAGTAAAAAAATGAAATTTGGATAGTTGCTTTTCTGCATCTCTCCATTGACTTTGAGTACATCTGTGAAGATGGTCAAGGGTTTTCACATATATTTTCTTGGAGAGTTATCATGAGAAAACCAGCCCAGAACTATGGAAATGGCCACGTGTGTCTTTACGTGCTAAACATTTTACAAAGATGGTCTCTCAGTGTGACTGCTTTGACTTACAGGAATGCCATTTTCAAGCCAAATGTCATAAATCTCAAGTACTACAAAAAAAGACAACACTTTGAATCCCCATTTCTTCTGGACACCAACCACTCTCACTCATATTTTTAAACTTTTCACAACCTTCCTGAGGTGGTGGGTAAAACTCTGAATACAAGTGAGGCTCCTAGCACGTTGAGAGGGAAAGCCCTGAGGTACATGCTGCTTACTGGCTCTCAGACTATCCCAACACGACTGAGCTCAAGTGGAGACACGGTAAGAGGCAAGTGACATTTCCTGGCCTTCCCTGATCCATGTTCTCTGGTCCTTCACTTCCTGGAATAGCTTCCCAAGTAAGTGACTAAAGCTCACATGTTGGCTTTAAATTCTGTCTATCTAAGACAAGGTCCTCAAATACACACACACACACACACACACACACACGGGGGGGGCAGTAGATGTGTTGTGTACACCAAGTAAAAGCAATTAGGAAATAAATGTCTCAGCTTTTCTTCAGCATGTCTGGGCAGTATCTGGCTGTGATTGAAGCTCCACTGAAATTTGACTGAGAGATGAGAAACTTGGAGAAATTCAGCTGACCTCACATTGCTGGTTATTCTATCTCCACAAAGACCCCATCCATAGATGATGTTCTAAAACTGCTTCAACTTCTATGTCAGGGACTTTACAGCCTATGAGGAGCTTTGAAGCGTCTTACAGGTCGTAGGCTTGGGGCTCAGAGGCTCTGAGAAAAGGATCTTGCCAATTTAATACAGAAGTATTTGAATATAACAACTCATTTGACTGTCTTGGTGGGTGCCCACTCAGCAGGATGGATGGGTGACTATATCTTGGCTTTGCCCACTATGACTGGCCTCCAGAGGGGATGTCCATTCTGTTCCTTGATGATGCAAAATAGCAAGAATGATTGACAGATGTTGAGTAACAAATCACACTGCAAGTTAAGCACCAACGCACGCAAGAGTTGAAGCTGAGGTTGAAGCTTCTATTCCTGCCCTTGCTTGGCTTCTGCCCTTCCTTTCCTTGCCTCTCTGTCTTCTGTCTCTAGACATCTGTGGTGGTTTGAAGAATGTCCCCCAATAGAGTTTATTATAATTGTGTTTGTTAAATAATTTATTGTCTCCAGGCTTCTGGCTGGAAGAAGTGTCACTTTGGCCTCGCCTTCTGAGGACTGGCCCTTTCTAATTTGGATGCAAAATACTAGGGATAGATATGCAAAAGGAGAGCCATAACCCAATCTGGAGTTCTGCATTTCGTGAATTACAGTGTGCTTGCTTGCTTCTGGAGGTGCTATTTCTCTCTCTCTCTGCTTGCTTCTGTGAAAGCAGGGTCAGCCTTTTTCTTTAACTTCCCCTGAATCTGTTCAATAAATACTTTCCTCCTCAAAAATTGTGCCTGGTTTGGAGATTCATCCCAGCAGTATGTAACTGACTATGACAACATCATTCCTCCAAGATCAAAGAGCAAAGATCTGACCTCACTGACTTTGTGATTCATGGTCCTTTTTAGCTCAGAATATATAGAATCCTGTCTTCACTTAGAAGGCACCATTGGCATTGTTCCCAGTAGAATTCCTCGTGTCTGCATGTTTCATTTCTGCTCCAGAACCTGATTACTGATTCCAGAGGCCATTGTATCCCCAAGCCTCAAATTTTATTTTTGAAATATCACCAGGTCTATGTATTGCATTAGCTCTTTCTACTCTGAGTTGTAACTGCCAAATTGTATGCCAATGTGAGACCGACATTCTTGAAAACCAAATGGAACTTCTATGATATCACAACAAATGGCTGACCTGCCATTTGTGGTAATACTACTGTGATAATACTACTACTCTGACCATAGCTGTTGTGTATTGAATACTTATAAATGTGAGCTTTTGGCAGGAATAGTTTATGTTTCTTATTAAATTCTCAAAAAGAAATTTAACACAGGTGACATTAATCTCAGTACCTTTTAGAAAAAACTAAGGCAGTAGGTAAGTAAGTTACCTTTTGTGATAATGCATGGCTCAGGGCTCTGCTCTGTCTAGTGTCTAAGCCACTCCACTGCTGATGTCCTCCCAGGGACGAGTAGGATGGACTGCCCAGCATCGATGGGACAAAAGGAGAGCCCAGGGTTACTTTCCTCAGGCCATAAAAACCCCTGAAGCTTGGCTAACCCTTCCTCTGAGCCCTATTGGCAAGGTCCTTGCCTTGGCTATGACAGCCTGCAACACAAGCTGTTGATTTTGTGCCCTGTTGGGCCTGGTTTATCACCCACTCTCAAAAACTTACATTGGTCACCATGTGACTCCATTTGCCTGTTTCTCATCATCTCATCTTTCTGAAATTCTCTAAAAAGAACCCTTGTAAAAGAACGAGAAACCTTTATGAGCAATGGAGAATTTATTGAAGCAAGCGTCTTAGCACCACCATTCATGTAGGAAACAACACAGTGAGTCTCTTTAGATGAGAGGATCTTCTCCCTGCTTGAATTCCCTTGGTCTCACTGCTCAGCTGGCCACATCCCCTTCTTCCTCTACAATGACTGAAGTTCTAGCTACTTTAATGTGAATGTGGAGGCCAAACTGAAGCTAACGTCTGCGCAACAGATATATATCAAAAGACATTTTTCATAAAAGATAGCCTTTCCTAAGAAATGAACTTCTTGAATCTGCTGCTAAGAAGATAAGCACTTTTTCTTATGTGGCAAACATTGAGTTTAATATTATTTATCAATATTAAACAGAAAGGATGGCCATTCTTCCAGCCCATGATATGCAGATGAGGGAGGCATATGGTATCTTACAGCCAGCAGAAGGCACTGTCACCTTTTGAAGTGCTCTGTGTATTAAAAAAAAAGAAATGTCAGAACAGAGTTTAAAAATTATGGCCACTTGAATATGTTTACATTGGAAAAAATCAACCCCTCTATCATCTACCCAAATACACATTGCAATAATACTATTTACAATATCGATGTAGGATTTTATCTCTGTTTTAAACATGTTTGTCTAAGGGTGTAATTCAGTGATAGAGAATTTTTCTAGCATGTATAAGGCACTGCGTTCAATCTCAAGTGTCCAAAATTATAATTAATTATGAATCATACATTCCAATCTAACACTACAAAGACTGTCCTTTTCATCTGCATGTTTTTCTGAATATGCATATAATTTCATTTGAAGGAAAACACCTAAATATTAATTTAGGGTTCTCCATGAATATGAAGCTCTGATTTATTGAGCTTCTTCTCCACTGTCCTGTTCCCCCAACAATATTTAATGAATAAGTAGTAGCCTAAATGGCTAAATTGATTCCTATTTAAGTAAAAAATACTTAACGTGCATCAACTAATGCATGGGAACAGAGAGATGATAGATAGATAGATAGATAGATAGATAGATAGATAGATAGATAGATAGATAGATAGATAGATAGATAGATGATAGATATTAGATAGATGATAGATAGGTAGATGATAGGTAGGTGATAGATAGATAGATAGATAGATAGATAGATAGATAGATAGATAGATGATAGATAGATAGATTAGATAGATGATAGATAGGTAGATGATAGGTAGGTGATAGATAGATAGATAGATAGATAGATAGATAGAGATGGATGGACCGACAGAGGGACAGATGGACAGACAGACAGATGATAGATAGATAGATAGATAGATAGATAGATAGATAGATAGATAGATAGATAGATGATACATTGATTCGTACATACCCAGGTGCAAAAGGAAAAATATATAGCCTAAGTAAATGCAGAAGCACATTTAAACAAATCAATTGTTTCCAGGAATGTTCCTGAGTCAGTCTGTCCAGTTATTGTTTTTGTGTGATTGTGTAAACAAGAATGCTACTGACACTCGAATAAGTAGAGCATCTCACTCTGTGTATTGTGTGTGTGCTTGCAAAATGTCATCAATGTCGAATTTAAAAAAATACCCTATGGTACATGAATCAAACTGTATGATATTCTGTAGTTGATGAGCTTAAATAAATGCAAAGTAAAGGTGCCAAAGAAAAACCAGTTTCTCCTGTAAGCTAGTTCCTCCTAAAGGAAACTAGAACACACATAGGTCTGCAGTTCAAACTTTAGCAATTTTACAGCTATCTTGCAGTGAGAAGTTAGGGAGGTGTATGAACTCTCTATCCATCATTAGCTTGGAATATTAAGTTTCTTGGATGTACACAGGTTAGTCTTAGAACATAATAAACTTCCTGAGCCCTTGTGCTGTCCCTTACATCAAGGTGAGGAATTTGATCCCCCGTTCTTCACATGTTCTGGACTTATGTCTCGTCTTTCAGATTCCTTCTGAGTCCCTTAAGTGCCTGTGTTTTGAATCCAGCTCCTTGTCCCAGACACTGTGTGCTTCACACAGAGAAGCACGTATGGCTTCTCCAACCTGCAGCCCCAGGTGAGCCACAGCCAACTGCCAGCCATGCAAGTGAACCTGGCAAGAATACCAAAGCTAAAAGCTACCCTTCAGCTCACCAGAGTCTTCTCACTGTCTGCACCTAGAAACCATGGGTAGGTAGGGAGGGTTTCTAGTGCTGGTTTGTGGCAAATTTTATGACCTTCAGTGTGAGTGTTTAATAGCAGACAAGTGGAGGTAGCAGCATCTGGTGGCATCTTCTCGAGTTACAGCTCTGAAGGTTTTGGGGGTCAGGACACAGCGCTCTTAGGTATCACAACTTTTGTGTAAGCTGTGGGAGAAGGCATTCCTCAGCCTCAGGTATGTACGAATCAATCTATCTATCTATCTATCTATCATCTATCTATCTATTATCTGTCATCTATCTTTCTATCTATCTTTCTAGCTGTCTATCTGTCCATCTGTCCGTCCGTCCGTCTGTCCGTCCATCCATCCATCCATCCATCCAGATGGTCTTGCAGCTTCCAGGTGGACGGAGGTACAGGATTTCCTAACAGTGACCAGAGCTGCAGTCTTCTGTAGACTTAGGAAGTTGGGGTAACCTTAACACCAGCATGATAGCTCTTGGCCTGGGGTAGAAGACCTTTGTCCATGAAGGTTCGACAACTCTGTAAATCTTCCTGCAGCCAGGGCCTGCTCTTTCTCTTTTCTGGGACCTTACACGCCCCTGTCTGCTCAACCTCAGCACTCTGCCTTCTCTTGTTGTCTCTCAACTTCCATCATTCTTCTTCTTTTAGCCCATTCTTACCTGGAGCTGCTGGTTTCTCAGCTGTCCCTCCTAGCTGCCTCCTCAGCCTGGCTTGCTCCCTACTCAGTGGAATCTGCCACTGTTGTCTCTGCTGCATCTCCCCACACGTCACAGATTTCACTTCTGAAAGTAGGCAGAAAAAGACCCATTGAGAGAAGCTTTGTGTCAGGCTCAATGTTGCATCACCAAGGGAGGCAGCACAAAAGTCTCCGAGCTGACTGTGGTGGGAGCTTCCACAGCCAGCCTATCCAGCCAGAGAATGGTGTCAGGACCAATCCCAGGACATCTCGCTTGCTGGATTTGCACCAGTCACAGCAATCTGTTAGACTCACCTTCTGACTACATGGAAATGTTTGCATGGTCATAGAGTTTGCCAAGGCTTATGACAGAAAAGAGTGTTCCATTTTAACGGTCTGATGCCAACTGAAACGCTGCTGGCTGAGATTACAATTCCACAAGTCAGAGCAATCGGCTGTGTTATGGTGCTGTTTTCTCAAGGTGTCTATGGAGCATTCAAAATGAATTGTACTATTAGAATCATTGTACTGAAGGTAGTCAGGGAAGCAAGAGACAGCACATTTGTCAATAAGGAAATCAAGTTGCCCCATTCACATTTTTGTTTATTTGTAAGGAAAAAATACCAGAAGGAGCGCTTTTGATAAGAACTTAGAAATAATACCAGTGATTATAATAGCTTTAACTGTGCTAAACATCTGCCCAATGCTCCAGACAGAGTTGGGTTACCTTCATCCATCCCACCAGGCCTTCAATGACCAGATGTGCCTTCTGACTATAACTTCATGGAAGATCTGATGACCACCTAACAGATCCCAGTCAACCACAGAATCCATAAGACATGGGATACACAAGCACATTACATTGTTGCCTTAAGACAAGAAATACTGAGTGGTTTGTTACACAGTGGGGGAGGGGAGGACAAGAGATGGTAAGTAACCCCATAGTAATAGAAATTCTTTAGCTGGTATAAGATTAAATATTATTATTATGATTTATATTATTATTTTGGTTTTTCAAGGTAGGGTCTCCCTCTAGCCCAGGCTGACCTGGAATTCACTATGTAGTCTCAGGGTGGCCTTGAACACATGGTGATGCTCCTACCTCTGCCTCCTGAGTGCTGGGATTAAAGGTGTGCACCACCATGCCCAGCTTAAAGTTATTTTTGAATCAATTAAGTTTACCATTCTTTCATTCACTGAAAAGTCATCTATTTATATTGTCTAATTTAAATAATAAAACTTTAAGATCTTCTTGATTCTTATAATTTTTTCATTGCCATGCTTGTTTTCACTTGAATCATAAAATTTTTAACTATGTAATTTAAAAAATTTTTTTATCTTATTTTAATTGACAAATAATACTTGCATAAATTTAAAATTATATTGATATAATCAAAATAATGAAATATTTTGGCACAAGTATCCATTGTGGAAAAAGCAAATCAGGCTAATTACCATATCTTAAAACTTGAAATAAATTTGTCTAGAGACCTAGACAGAAAAACCCAGAACACCACTCTTCAGTACAGTCCCATGTTTATTATTATTCATAATCACCAAGATATGTAGGAACATGAATAAATGAATAGTCTAAGAAGTATAATAAAGGGTTCAAGATACAGCTCAAAAACCGAGTGCTTGTTTGGTATGTGTGAGGCCCTAGATTTGATACTCAGAGCTGAAAAAAAGAAAACAAATATAAGAAGAGAAATGAAGTGAAATGTAGAATATTATATATTATTTATTATTATATATGAGTGGATGGAATACTATTCAACCTTATATATATATATTTTTAAAAATCTGTCATATTTTAATTTTTTTTCTAAAAATATTTTATTATTTTCAAGCAGAGAGAGATAGAGAAGAGACACCAAGAGATAATGGGTATGCCAGGACCCTACCACTATAAATGAACTCCAGATGCATGTGTCACTTTGTGCACCTGGTTTTACGTGGGTACTGGGGAATCGAACCAAGGTTGTTAAGATTAGCGGTCAAGTGCCTTAATGGCTGAGCCACCTCTCCAGCCCTATCATGTTTTCATCATGTCAGGACGTAGGTGAATGATATATGTCTATTGGCACATGCATGCCAGAAGGTGTGAGGGTAAAATGGGAGTGTTTGCATTTCCCTTGAACTTTGCTAGAGACCAGGACTCCCTTGATGCTCTGTTTCCACTTCCTGTGCACCAGTCCAGCTGACCCATGAGTTTCTAGATTCTCTTGGCTCCGCCTCCCATAGGCTTGGGCCTTTGGGGATTATAGACAGGTATACCACTTTGCACTCAGCTTTATGCAGCTGGGGAATTGAATTCTATCCAGAGGGCTTCCGGGCAAGTGCCTTTGACCACTGTACCATCTCCTCAGCTCCAAATATGTCATTTTTGATAAGGCAAATGAACCTAGAGGATACTGTACTAAGTGCAATAGACCAGAAACATGAGAGAAAACTACTGAATGATTTCAAAGACAAGAGGAATCTAAAAGCTTGAGTTTATTCACAGAAGTAGAGAAAGGATTGGTGGTTACAAGAGTCTGGGGGTTGGAGGTAGATGGAGAAAAGGAAACCTTTGGTCAGTAGAAACAGTGCAAGGAGTAATACATTCCATGTCTTATGTGGTATATGAATTTACCCATGTATTGTACATTTCAGAATAACTCAAAGTGGAATTTAGTATTTACTCCTGCATATGAAGAGTGCACTTTAAAATAAAACATAAATACACTATGTGGTTTTTAATCAGTAATATAGTCTCTTGACTTAAATTGTATTAATACTTTCAGCTTATATTAGCAAAAGTTGATCAATGTTTTCTGTTAAGAACCAGAGAGTATTTTAGAGTGATATTCATATTTAGAATTCAAGTTTACACGATATAGATTTTTCTTTTTCTTTTTAAAATATAATCTTTCAAAAGTATCAAAAACTCTAGTGTTTTCAAAAAGAGTCTTTGAGCTTAAACAAAATATACAGCAGCCCGAGAAAGTGATGGTATCCCATGAATTAAGAAAAACACTGTTGGCCAAATAAAATTTCACAAATGCTCAATTGAACACAGTTAAGCAAGTGCTTAATAATGTAGGGCTTTCTGGGGTTATGAATGTGTGAATCACACAAAAAGATGGATGGGGTGTCCAACATCTCCTAGAAATATTTTTACCTATAGAAATATCAGTTGTAAGATCATCTTAAAGGGACAGAACTTTCCCATGAGAGAAATTCAGAAACACACATCATACTAAGGGAATTGAATCTGAGTGCTAATAAAATTACTGAGTTTTTTTGTGAACAAATCAGAACGTTGAAATATCCATTTTATTTAAATGACAAATGTGGTAGTTTGAATAATGTCCCCCAATAGATTCAAAAGTTTATTATAATTGTAAATTGTTTCCAGCCAGTTCTAGCTGGAGGAGGTGTGTCACCTTGGCCAGATCCTAGGGTTCAGCCCTAAGATCATTCTGGGGTGGGTCTGGTATTCTAGCTTTACATATGCAAAAAAGCAGTCTGAGCTCTAGCTGGAAATCCTCTTGTTTGCAAGTTTTGGAGTGTGCTTGCTTGCTTCTGGAGGTGCTGTCTCTCTCTGCTTGGATCTATGAAAGGGAGCCAGCCTTTTCCTTAACTTCCCCTGGATCTGTTCAATAAATATTCTTCCTCCCGCATATTGTGCCTGGTTTGGAGATTCATCCCAGCAACGTAAGACTGACTACGACACCATAGCTCTGCTTAGTTTAGCCCTGGTACAACTTGTTTCTATGTTCAAACTTAGTTCCAGGAACCATCTTGGATCCTGTGTCTCTCTATCACAAACCTGACTCTTTAGAGAAAAGGCTGTTGCATTGGGTGGCCACCGACTTCTTGTGGCTGGTGGGCTGATGCTTCGATCACAGCAAAACAGCAGCTTTTACTAGAAACTCACCAACCACCAACCTGGAAAACTACCTACCTACCTGACCAGAACATCCCTAAAATATTCACTCTCTTTTAATGTGCCTGAGAAATTTAAAATAGAAACTAATAAGAATATTTTCCCCTTGATATAAGAAAAGACATATGATAATGTTGGAACTAAAAAGATTATTTAAGATGAGAAATTTTGGTGCTATTACTTTTGTGGCCTCTGGAATTTCTTAAACCTTTTCATGATTTCTTTATATTTAATTTATTGTCTGTGATCATAGCTAAGAAAACTGGATCTGAATCTGTTCCAGAAAAAAAAAGATATAGAACATTTTCATAGAGGAGGAAAAAGCTTCAAATAAATTCCTTGACAAAAAATGCTCCTTTCCCCTCTTTTGTCTACCTTTTCATTTTGTCACTCCAGTAACAGTATATATATATATATGATAGAAAGAACATAGGTTGCAAGTTAGATACTAATTATGTAGCTAAGCCATTTAGTTTCAGTGAACTTGTTAGTTCTCTGTGACATCAAAGTGTTAACAACTAAATGGCATAAAACACAGTGCTTTCATCCGGCCATAGATGTAGAAGGTGATTAAAAATGATTTATTATCTTTGCTTTCTGCCTTTCCTTCCTTGTTGTCTAAAGAGCTCTTCTTTTCAGGCCTGCAGAGCAGAACACTTTCTGAGTACTGCAGATCAAAACATCGGATTAGCCATGATCTGACACGCTACACAGAGGTGGCCTTGGCATTGGATGGTCAGTTTCTATATTTACAAGAATGAACCAAAGCTTTGTGAAGATCAGAATGTGTGATCGTCAAGGTTGAGGCACTGAGGTTTAGAAGCGTAAGGAGTGAACGGACTAGTCTCTGACAAGTACCTTTCTCAGAGATGAGACTATTTTTGTGAGTTACAAAGCATCTTGATGGCTTTCTACAGTCCTTGAAACTGTTCTCCGTCTTTTCCTGTCACTCAAGTCTTCCTGCCAATTCCCACCATGGAAAGCGGCTGCACATTTTCAGTCGAGACATTCGCCTCTGCCTGTTTTAGCAACTCTGTGACACATGTTTGGAATTTTCATTTTTTATATCTCTAGCTCTTTAAAAGCTCAATCAAGGGATGTAAAGGATCAAATAGCTGTCCCTAAGGCTTCCAAAAATATATCTGTATAGATACTTGATTCTCAATGACCATGGCTAAGCAAAACTTGACCAGATTCCATTCCAGAAAAAGATAGAGGATCTAAGCAATGTGTCTGCATAGAGAGACAAAGGCTTCAAAGAATTGTCTTGCCAATAAATAAATAAATAAATAAATAAATAAATAAATAAATGCATCAATCGCAGATGATTTCCCAGAGATTTTGACTAAATTTTGAAGAGCAGATTATTACGTTGTTTTATTTCAGATTTGTCTAAAGCAAGGAGAAAGACAAAATGTTTAAATTCCTTATTTCTTTGGAAGTGATATAATATTGCTACAAACCTTTTAAAGTTCAAGATTCAAGACTAATTCTGTCTTGAGAAATGGTGAAAAACTTCCAGCCAATTATTAGCAGTATATTAAAAACCAACAGAGAATAGTATGGTGGTATTCACAAACTCAAGAAGGTGTCAATATTAATAAATTTATCAAGACAATTTACCATATAAACATAACCAGGCTAACATTCACTACCATGTATGCTGTAATAGTACTGATATAAGAATCAATTGTTATTATTGAAAAAATACCATAGAGTAGGATTAAATAGTGTGCTTTTAAAAATTTATTTACTTATAAGAAGAGATAGAGAGACACAGAGAGACAGAGAGAAACTCCAGATGTATGTACCACATTGTGCATCTGGCTTTGTGTGACCTTGACCATCCAGCTATGCAAGCGCCTTTAACCTCTGAACCATCTCTCCAATGTTAAAATAATGTCCTAAAGTATAAATGATCATAGCAAAAAGTCAGCAATAAATTTTTTGGGGGAAACACAGAAGAGGATTCTTGTTAATATCAGCAATAAAAAAGAATGCTGCATTGTTGCATAATTTTGCTCTAGAAATGCCAACTAAGACAATTATATAAAACAGAAAGTTATAGCAAAAAAAAACAAGAAATAAAATAATCATGTGTAGGTGATAACATGGAAAACTGAACAGAATATGATAATTAACATGACCAATTTACAAGTCAAGAGTATCTGAACACAAAACTTATACAAAAATTTGCCAATATATGCTCACATCCTAAGAAAATATAGAAAAATGAGCAAATATTTAAAGTTCCATAAATAAATGTCACAAAAATATACACAGCCTATCGTGAGAAATTTGTTAAACAAAGAAGGTAAAAATGAAGAAACATGTTCTTAGCATCACAAAGATACCAAGCAATGCTGCGTTAGCTATAAGCTGAAGCTGATGGAAATGAATGCGGAAGATCACTCTTCCGAACTCCATAAATTCACTCTAAACCTCACATAGAAAACAAGCAAGCCAAAATAATCTTGGCTATTCAGAGGGAACCAATAAGGAGGGAAGATTAGGTCAAACCAATATAGAAGACCACTTTTGAGCCACCATAATTTAGATGTATATTATATTATTATATATAAATTATATATGGATGCATGTATATATTCACAGAGATATATCTTATATCCTAAATAAAGTACAAACTAAAATTATTTTATATAATCTTGATGTGGCCAAAATTTCTTTTTTACAAAGTCAAATAGGAAATTCATAATGCCGAACAACAGTAAAATAGAGAAATAAACGGTGAAGCTGTGATGTAGTTAGATAATAGAATATTAACCATCTGGAGCCAATAACAAGCAAACCATAGCTACATTAAAGAAACAGGAACCCCACAAATTCCATAATAAACAAAATATTCCAGACACAAATGTGTAAGACTGGATGATTTCATTTGTACCAAGTTCAAAGGCAGACCACTTAATGCTAGTGTTCATGGAAGCATACTTTGTTCAAAAATTGTTCAAAAGCTAAAATTGTCCTCATAAAAGTATTTGTGGTTAATATCGTAGATTAATTTCCTCTAATATAAAGCATTTCTATAAATCAATTTTTACATACAGAAAAGCAATTCACAGAGGTATCATATACTTCTGGAGTTCACAGTTAGACATTTGCTCAAAAGAATCAAAGAAATAAACAAAAGCAATCCAACGGAAAAGGTGAACAAAACTTACGATAGTTACAAGGTTCAAAGATTTTTCTTGCATAGGTGTGTTGTGCATGTGTATGTGAGGAATGGTGTAGTGTGCAAATAATGGCAACTTATATACAACAGAAAAGCTGAAGGGCTGGAGAGATGGCTTAGCAGTTAAGGCACTTGCCTCCAGTGCCTAAGGCCCCTGGTTCAATTCCCCAGTACCCACATAAGCCAGATCCACAAGGTGGTGGCCCTGGTGCTCTCTCTCTCTCTCTCTCTCTCTCTCTCTCTCTCTCTCTCTCTCTCCTTCCCTCCCTCTCTCTCTCTCTCTCCTTCCCTCCCTCTCTCTCTCTATCTCTCTCTGGTTAATAAAGAAAAAAGAAAAAAGAAAAGCTGAAAATTAAATTTGACCCTGACATTAACAGAGATAGCAGAGATCATAATCTTTGAAACTATGATTTCTTGGTATTTTGGAGAATGTCAATTTCATTCTTTTCCACTTAAAGTATTAAATGGAACAACTGTGCAACTTAAAAAGAATGTATCAGAATTCAAAGTACATATGAAATGGCAATTCACCTATTAGGTATGGGTTCTCTTACCATGCATGTGTGCATGAACCAGAACTTTTCTTGTGGAGTATTTGCTTGTAGCTCCAAATTACAGTGAACAAACTATACATCTATCCTCAAGGACTGGCTAAATAAATCACAGGTAGGAATGCAATTAAATGGTACACAGCCCTCTAAAGATTTTTTTTAAACCTTGTAGATCTATTTCAACTGATATGGGAAAAAAATCATCCAGAATTATCCAAGCAGAGAGTTACTGATATAATACACACTACTAATTGTGTGGTTGCAACAAAGTAATACAGATTTATATTTGTATTTTTTGGACATTATCTGTGAAAGGATTGGGACAGACTGGACTGTTGTCATTGCTTCTGGAAAGAGTAACACTGTGGGGACAAAATGAGGAGGTGACTTATGTGTCTTCCTTTCCAGAAATTTTATACTCCTTATATTTATTTCTTCTGCCTCAACATATCAATCACCCCAGTTGTGCATAATGTATAAATTTCCTTGTTGAATGTCTGTTTTTCTTTCCTTCCTATTTGAGAATAATTATGAAAAGAAGAAGGGTAAATGGAAAATTTGGTTGCCATCGTAACACCAGTCATTTCTATTTCATGTTTGCTTGGTAACTTCTAAACATCCACATGTATCATCCAGTACAGATAAATGAATCATTTCTCAAACAAAGATAAGAAAACATCAAATGTTTAGTGTTATTTAGCTTTCCTAATTTAGGGTTACAGTTATGACCCACTAAAATCCTAGGGTTTCAGAGACATTTATAAAAAGCAAGGAGAAGGATTTAATTAGGATGGTTCTTTGTTTTCCCCATTCACCCCATTGTTTCCATGGAAGAGGTCAATAAAAGACAGTTATGACAATTACAAGTTTTTGAGAACACACTGAAACACTGTCCTCACAATTTGTGACACCATGGGGACATTTAACAGATAAATTGCTACCTTTCACTTATGGATACTCAGCTTCAAGCTAGTTTCATGATTTTAATGAATTCCTGGTGTATAGTTTATATTTTCTACTAATGTCTATTTCTCATCATTTTTAAAGTTACTCAATGAGCCTTTGAAAGGAAAATGCCACTCCTAACCATTACATTAGAAATCCTATTTTGTTTCTTATAAATTCATTTGTTCTCAGGACTTCCCTGAATACCTTGTAGAAAATTGGAAAGTTGTCTTTCTAATGTTTAACCTTTGGAAGAAAACACACAATCGAGATATGCAATACAGAAATATGTTTCAGTGTCCTGGCTCCATGTTTTCTTATGATTTGATCTAGTTACCTTAATCAATGATTATACATTTACTTTATAGAAAGGCAGCCATATTGTATGGACACTGTGTGCTGTGGCAACAAGTCTAGTGGCCTTCTTAAGTCAATGTGAAAACCTGATTTATCGAATCAGCAATTTCTACAGAAATGAATATGGTGGTAACTTGGACCTACAACCTTGGAAAAGTATTTTTTTTAAAAAATATATCTTTCTTATGAATAAGTATATTCATTGTATGAGCATTTGTGGAAGAGGGGGCAGAAAAAATGTAAGAGACAGAGAGGATGGTGAGGAATAATATGGAACTCTGTCTTCCAAAAAGGAAGTGGTTGTTGCATCCATTGTATTCATGACCTCACGTTGACTGCCTTTACCTGTAAAAGGCCTGTATCATATCCCAGCTTCCTATCATAGGTGATGGAAGAGAGCAAGAAGTAAAAAACAAAGACATCAAAGTAGAAAAACAGCTACTTGGAAAGAAAAAGTGGTTCAGTGGAAGAGAAATAGGAAAGGGGAGCAGAAGGTAACAAGAGATGATTATAAATGCATATATGAAGATTATTTTTAAAAGAGAATCACCTTATAAAGAAGGGACAGTGAGTGGGAGCCAAGAGAAGGTAAGAGGAGAGAATTATGACCAAAATATATCATGAACATGTCTAGAATTATCAGTAAAACTTTAAAAAATACCTTCCCATAGAGATGGGATGTAGCTCAGTTGTTAGAATGCTTGCTTTTATGTTTATACATTATATAAATATACATATTCCTCAATAAAAAAGAAAAGGAGATGAATAAAATTTGCTCTACACATGTTGGTTAACCAGTTTCTACCTCTTAGTTCTTAGTTCTCCAACATCCATGTGACCCAGGGAAGCTGAGAACATGAGGTTTAGAGACATAGCTCAACGATTCCTGGGTAAAGGCTTAGGTTGGATGTTGCTGGTACTGACTAAACAATCTTAGATGAGATGGTAAATCTGGACTCCAGGCTGCAATCTGAACACCATTCATAGATTATGCATTGTAGTTATTTCATCACATTGTCCATCAATCACAGAAAGAAAAAGAGAGAGGGAGAGGGAGAGGGAGAGAGAGAGAGACTACTAGGGCTGATTCACCTTATGGTTTCTTAGCATGGTATTGGTGTTTTAAATAACATTTTTCTCCCTACTTTTTTCAGTATCATTTGAGCCCCACATCTGAAATTAGGGCTTCCAGATAACAAGGAACAGATGGCTGAGTGCATCATGCATCGCCTTGTCTCCTAGTAACCCACCATATGATGATAGACAGACATGCATAATCACCAGCTAGAACTAGCGAATTGTTCCTTTAATGGTGTTGGCACAAATGAGGATGTGAGGGATCTGTTTATAGGTAGTAAGAAGAGCATCTAATAAAATAGGAAGATGAGTAGATATGACATAAAGAGGAATCTAGAGACAAGGTTAAACCACTATTAAAAGTAAGCAGATTGTTCAATTATGCATGCAAACAGGGAGCAAGTGTTGAAGCAGCAGGAAGTGATGTCACAGGAAAGAGACAAGATTAGCATCTCTAACTAGACCTATACCACTTGTGCTAGAAAGCTCAGAAAGCCTGTACGATCTTTAGGATCTGAAGGCAACCTAAATGTACTTATTGTATAAAATTCTATGGCATGTGCCTCACCCAGTAGCCTGGTGTTGCATCTAAGCAGGAGGAGAGTCTAGGGAGGGGGAGGAAGAAGAGGGGACATCTCTATTCCCTTTATCCATCATCTACAATTCTGAACTGTGTGGAGTCATCGAAGCATTTTATAAGAGATCTGCAGATTGAGAAATGCTGTACCTATCAATTCAGTCTTCTACGTGGTAACATTGTGCAACTCTGGGACTCACACATATTTGGTTACTGTAAAACAAAAACTAGAGAACCTATAAACTCAGATCAAATTCTATTCACCTATAATTCTTTGATTGTCAATCAAAATCACATTTACCCTTTGGTTGAAACTGTTGGAATCTATAGATTACATATTTACAGTTCATCTTTTGAAAAATGCATATTTAGTCTTTCATCTTAGAATCCATTCAATGTTAAGTACAGCCATTTATGTAAGCCTGAATTTTAATCAACACATGGAAAAGTATGTAAATCCACTGTTAAAGGTGTATTTACATTTTTGAGAATCCATGCATGTACGTGTATAAGTATAAAAGATGAACACTGTCTACATTAGTATTTTTTCAGCACCCTTAAAAGGGACTGTTTGCATGGATAAGTGTAAAAGGCTGAATAAATAAAACCCACAGTAAAACATAAACACATGAAAAAATAGAATATAAAAGGTGTTTGTATTGGAAGATCATCTTGACTTGCAGGTCAGAGTGGGCTACAGTGACTGTCTCCAAACAATCACAATAGCAACAAAAAGAGGCATTCAGAGAATATCCATATCAAGTTCCAAGTCCTTAAACAGAATACAAATAGACCGATATTTTGTCACACTGAACATGTCATTTTGAAAGCCATAATTGTGAGCTCTATTTCTCCAACATATTATAGTAGACATCTATTTTTTTCCATACAGACATCACACAAAAATTTACAAGCTATTTACTGTTTTCTCCCAGTATCCTGGCTGCCACCAACCCCCCTCCCCAGCAAGTCAGGAAATCAGCTGATGTGTGAGAATCAAGGCAAGTGACCACTCGAGAAATGATTAGGGAGTGCCGATAACTGTCTCTCAGGAGTTCTGCTGAACTCAGCTAATGCAATTTTGCTTAGAATTTAAATCAAATCTTTGTCTATTAGGAGATAAAGAAGCTAATGCGTCTTAAACCTGACTGTTCTCCTTCCCTCCTCATCTCCCTCTGCCCTCCATTCTGGCCAAGATTCCTTTAAGGTAATGAGAAAATGTCAGTATTTACTGCTCAGGTGTGGAGTTCAGACAAAATGCCTTTTCCTTCATCCATGGTGTGTTTGGGAGGAACTCTACCTGGAAGTGAAGATTGAGCCCATTTTGTATGCTTCCTTTTCCTGCCTGAGAAGACAGTCTGTCTATTCTATATCTCATAAACTCTTATCCAAAAATTACACTCTAATCATCTCCTCAAATCAGACATGGCCCTGATCAGTAAAATAACCCAAATTATACAATACAGTAGTACTGAAAGCAATGGAAAAAAACATGAAATTAATTTCTTCCTCTTGACTATTATTCTGTAATACAGTTGTTACAATGTAGCATTATGTGGATACTATAATCCATTGTCCATCTCTAAATAGCATAGTAAGAAAATGACCTGTGTCCATAACAACGATAATAAGAAATTCACATAGCAGAAAGTTGTCAGGAAACGGTACTAAATCTTAAAGATTTTAAAAAATACTTTCACATAAATGCAAATTTCTCATAGTAGAACCTATATAAATAATACATCTATATTAATTAAAATGATGTGAAAACTTAAGCCTTTTTCTATAGGATATCTCTATCCCTAGTGCTTAAAATTATATTTAGCTATTTACACATATTGTATTTTTCAGGATATAACGAGTGAGCTGTGGCCCATATAACCCTACCACCCGTCAGCAGGCAAAAAGATGAGATCATGGCAAGAGATGAGCCACCACAGTCATATTGTGGAGGATCCATATGGAACCCTGCAGAGAAAGTCAGGATGAACAAGGGACCCATAGCCACAGCCATTCAACCAAATCAGGATAAGCCAAATGTGTTTGTGTTTTTCAGGATGCAACAAGAGAGCTGTGGCCCATCTAACCCTACGAACCAACCGTAGGCCGATGGCTGAGATCCTGGCAAGAGATGAGCCACCACAGTCATATCGGGGATGATCCATAGGGAACCCAGCAGACAAAGACAGATGAACAAGGGACCTATAACCACAGCCATTCAATCAACACAGGATAGGCCAATGAGTCAGAAACCAAGGATTTTTGACACAAGGACCCCTAAGCTCGCAACATTAAAGCAGCCTTATTATTCACCCACCACGATTCAGGGAACTGAGCGGAAGAGGGGGCGGAAAGATTGTGAGAGCCGTGGTGGGGGAGACTCTCCAGAGGCATGGCACCCATCAGTAACAACACACTTGGGCCAGGAAAACCGGGCTGAGTACTAGGATCCCTCGCCACAAGGACTATTACAGACAGCCCACGGAGGAGGATATCCAACTGATTAAGGATGGGAGGGGGGGAATTGGGGAATTCAGGATAACAATGCATTGTTTGCCTGCTAAATAATGTAACTCATTATGGACAATAAATATATATTTTAAAAAATCTTAGTAGTAAACTGTTTTACATAATTGTTCTCAATTCAAATTGGTCACTTGTGACAAATAAGCCAAACTTTTCTATGACGTCTGCTATCCTTTCTAAAATGCTACTTAATGTGATTGTGATTAGCTAAAATAGATTCTCTGATTCAAGGCAAAATTACCTTCTGTTAGCCTTTACATCAGAGTATGAGAATGGAGACTTCTTGTTCTGCAGTTGTGAGAGCAAGACAACAAATCACTTCAGATCTATGACTTGTTACCAGGTCTAGTGATCTGTTCGAGGGATCATAGTCTTTTGTGTAAATTTCTGAAGTGCAAGGCACTTTTATTCACTATCTACACTCTGCATGGCAACCAAGCAAGCATTAGTATTACTCTATCTTAAATAGAAACAAAAACTCCAAGTAGTTACATAGGTTCAAAATATAATAGCTAATAAAGAATAGAGTTAATGTATTAAATCAAGTCTTTTTTGGTTCTAAATCCCAGGCTCAATCTATTATTATGGTTTCCTATCTTATGGCACATTTTAATGAAATGCATTTATTTATAGCTGTTAAAGCCAAAGAAAGAAAGAAAGCAGCCCTTCCCCACTCTACACTGCAGTCTTACTAGTTAGATTCCTGCTGTATTCTCCAGCCTCCCCTCAGCAGCCCTGCAGGCTTACATGGATGTTGGGACTTTATCAAATCACACCCACCATCATCTCTCCCCATAAATAAGAGCATCTTGTGTGTGTCAGGGGTGCACATCCAGATGCTCGCCTGGTCCGACACAACCACACATTTCCTTCGAAATAAATGGAAGTTTCTTTTTCTCCTCAAATCATGAGCTTTAAAGTTATTAGTCTCTGTGGACGAGTGTGGGTGTTTCCTCATTGGATTTTAATATCTGCATCTAAATTCCAAACTCAGAGTATTAAAAAAATAAGATTAATGTAAAGTCACAAAAACCCAGGACAAGCTAGAAAAGGAATTTCACAAAAAAATGTAATGTAGCATCTAAAATGCTGATGCTATTTTCACTTTGGATACCTATCTTGTGCATATACCTGTATGTATTTATCTACTTTTTTCATATAGTATCTCTGTATACAGATATAAAAGAAACAAAACTAAACTCTGTGATATTTCTCTATGAATCGAATATGAAATTGTAAAGATCTATTTATGTGCTGAGGAATTCTCTCCTGGCTATGTTGATCAGAATCCTGTTATTTTCAATTCTCTCATTAGAAAAAGGAGTATGCATCTGTGTATTTGTAGCAGAGCTGCATTGGCACCTCCATTGTGGTGTTTATGAATCATAATGCAGTTCGACTGCAGTTTCTGACACACTCATTAATTTGTTCCCAGCGGCTGTTCATTACCAACATCACAGGCAAAACATGCTCTCTCCCTGGGCACTGAGGGTCCACCGGAAATTAAGCAGACAGGGCTGCAATGCACCCCAGAGCAACCAGCTGGCTTCATCTCCTGCGGCAAGCTGGAAGGGGGGTCAGAGAAGTGGCAGCAAGGAGAGAGGCCCACCTCCCAATGTGTGTGCATCTTCTGAGGCCTCTGCTGAATGACTGAAGGTTCACTGAGGCTAGATTCTTGATGTCATGGAGATGAGACTTCTCTGATATGCCTGCACTGAATGGGACTGACAAATAGCTTCAGACTGATAAGATGGGGAAGGCTGAGGATTGTCCCTTGCCTTCTCACAGTGCTCCTCTTCCTGTGTCTGCTGAACCTTCTTCATTATTTGGGGGACTGGAAGTCTACATTGTACCCTTCCAGAATCTCATCAGGGAGTGTGTTAAGGGAGCAAGCAGGCTCATCAAGAAAAAAATAGAACCTTACCAAATTCAATTTCCAGAAAGCCCTATATTTAAAGAAGTTCCTTGTTATAGGTTCAAGGAAGAAAATTTTCTGTAAAATCTTCCTGTTATCAGAAGTCTTATTGGTCCCTGAAACACAACAGGCCAGCATTATCCCAGCCTTGACTAAAGCAGAGTGACCTCTGGGCATTACAGTAAGTCCATCTCAGTGAGCTTCACTTTCCTCCTTCACCCCATGTAGATATTTCTGCTTCACATGGTGGACAAGTGAAGTGCGGGTGAGATAGGGAATGGAGAATGGCCAGTGATTTTCACAATGGATTTTGTATGTTGAGAGTATGGGTTCAAATCACCTCCCTGCCTCACCACTGCTTCACCCTGTGTTGCTTCATGGGCAAAATCATGTTAAGAAGATTTTGAATTAAAAAGAAAAGCAAAGGCTATGATGGTTAGGTTTTGTTGTCAACTTGGATCTTTTGGGTGAGGTCTCTGAGGCTGTTTACAGGAAGGCAGCCTCTCTGCACGGGGAAGGATGTAAAGAAGCTCAAAGAAGCTGGAAGTAAATATCCTTTCCTGTGTGGGCAGTGCAGGAAGGAAATTCCAGAGACTCAGGAAGCCATTAAGTCTGGGGAAGGGTTGTAAGGCCCCACCCTAAGGCTAGATAAAGGGGAAGAAATTCTCTCCTTGGCCCTCCTGCCTGTTCCCTGTTCTGTGTGTATGGTGTTGGTGATGGGTTTCTCTCTCTGCTCGGACCTGTGAAAGAGGGCCAGCCTCTTTTGCTGTTAAGGAACTTCCCCTCAATCTGTAGTTTCAATAAATACTTTCCTCCCCTAAATTGTGCCTGGTTTCAAGATTCATCCCAGTGGCATGTAGTTGGAGCCCTTTAAAGCATCAAGTGGCTGATTGTAGAAGATAAACTTGGAGCACAACACTACCCAGTGGACTTCCCAACTGCTCACTCTAAATCATGGGCAAAATTTCCAATCCCTAATTAAAGAATATTTGTCAGTAAATGAAGAAACTGGAAATGTCTGTGACAGGAGCTGCCAAGATAGAAGAGTTGCCTCTGGCTCCTCTCTCTCTTGAATACACTTGAGTTGTTTAAGTCAACCTCTCAATGATGGGACTGAATACCTACCTAGAAGCAGTTTACAGAAGGAAAGGATTTATTTCCAGCTTACAGTTTTCAAAGGGAAGTTCCATCATGGTGGGGAAAGCAGGATAGAAGTAAGATACCAGGCATTACACCTTCATATCAGCAAGGAGGGAGTAGCATGAGCAAGCAGAGTCCCGCAAGCAGGGCTGTACTATAAACTCTTCAAGGGCAGCCCCCAGTAAGTCACTTCCTCCAGCACGGCTCCACCTCCCAAAGGCTCTACAAACCTTTCCAAACAGCATCACCGACTGGCAACTCATTATTCAAACACTGGTGACCATGGGGGGGCATTTTGCATTCAAACCATCACCTGAGTCATTAGCAAATTTGAGCAGCTCCATCGTCAGGATGTCATAAATTGTTGTCTTCATTTCCTGAACTTTGGAACTCTTCACGGGCATCGTGCTTCCTCCTACCTACACCCTTCGCAGCAGGCTGAGGTATTCTTGTTTAAATGTTAAATGAAACCCCATCTGATTCTTGCTCAAAAACCTTCCATGGGTTTAAACAGTAAATATAAAATCTTCATGGTGACCAGAGGGAGCTCAGTGATCTGACAACTTAGTGTTTTCCTTCATCCCACTGCTTCTGGCTTGAAGCACCATCACTGTGTTCCTTCCTGAAGCACTCTGACCTGGGAACCTCCTTAGTTGATGCCTTCTTTTCACAGGGGTCTAGCTGAAATATTCCTACAAATAGCCCTTTGACCAAATATGTTACCACCCTATTTCAAGTGTGTGTGTGTGTGTGTGTTTATGCACACTTATGTATGTGTACTCTCCATGGCCTTGTCTTTATTTTAATTTACAGACCCATCATCTTCTTGTATAAATTAATTTGCTTCTTTGCCTATAGTCCACTTCACATACCTGATTCTGATTAAAGTCTAAACTTTCTTACAATATAAATTTTGTCACTTTCGATTCACTATTCTGCGCCCAAAATAGTGTACGACTCATATCAGGTATTCAGTAGTTACTTGTAGAAATGTCAGCATGAATGAATCCATTCCAATATTGCGAGGATAGTTTTATAGTTATCAGAGGGCAGTATGGTGAAGCTAGTAACCAAATAATTAATTAACTTTTATGATTCAGAATGTAGTCATGATTTCAGGTGGCAGGTCTCAGCAGACAGTCACATTAACCATGGTGTTATGAGAACAACCTTAGGTTAGATGGCTAAATTCGCTATGATCCTTGTTGAAAAGTAGCCTACTCCCGGCCGATGGATGAGATCCTGACAAGAGAGGAGCCACCACAGTCATATCAGGGAAGATCCATAGGGAACTCAGCAGACAATGAATGATGAACAAGGGACCTATAACCACAGTCATTCAATCAATACAGGATAGGCCATTGAGACAGAAACCAAGGATTTTCGACACAAGGACCTCTAAGCTCGCAACATCAAAGCAGCCTTATTACTCACCCACCACGACTCAGGGAACTGAGCGGAAGAGGGGGCGGAAAGATTGTGAGAGCCGTGGTGGGGGAAACGCTCCGGAGGCATAGCACCCATCAGTAACAACACACTTGGGTAAGGAAGACCGAGATGAGTACTAAGATATACAGGATCCCTTGCCACAAGGACTAATACAGACAGTCCACGAAGGAGGATATACAACTGATCAGGGATGGGGAGTGGGGGAAGTGGGGAGTTCGGGATAACAACGCATGGTTTGCCCACTAAATAATGTAACTCATTATGGATAATAAGTAAGAAAAAAAAAAGTAGCCTACTCCCACAGAGGAGGATCAGCTCCTTCAAATTCACATGAAACAAAGATCTTAAGTGAATAATTTATCAGCTGTCTACTGCTAATATGCCTTCAATATTTGTTTTCTCTTATTTCCTCAACTATGTTTTGGAGAATAATTTCATGCCACAAAATATGAATCTAACAGGTGAATTTCCATCCAGGGTACAGTATTCTTACAAATGATGTGGAGAAATACATAAGCCAAAGTTCAATAAAGCCTTCTTTATGAAGCTGAAATAAAAGCCAGGATAAAAAAAAAACAACAAAACTAGAAAAAATTTACTTAGTCAATGAGGAAATAAATGAACACCTCTAACTCATTTTCTCTAAATGTTGCTTAATGTTAACTAGTACATATGATGAGCCATAATGTATTCAATGCTCACCTTGTTGATACATTTTGCAGCTTAATATTCATTTTCTTCCTCTGCATAACTGCAATAAACACTCTCCTACATATATCATTTCCTTTCTCCTGTCTGTAGGAAAAAATCCTCAGGGTAAGATTACGTACAGAATGGTATCAACACTTAAAATTTTAAGCAATATTTCCAGATGACTTTCCAAAATGTATTAGCAACTCACCACAAATGTGTGACAGTGTCCCCTTACCATAACCATCCCATACAGAAAAAGCCAGTCTCATCACACTGGATTTCAAATCTGCTAATTCATTTTGTAGTTTTAGTTTTCCTGAGCATGGCAGGGCTTTTTTATTGGCCTTTTCCTCTGTTTATCTGAATTGCCACTTCATGCTTATTGGAGTTATATATCTTTGAAGAATTGAAGAGGTTCTTTGAAGAATAGATCCAGCAGTTTTTGATTATCATTACTGTTTCAGTTATGTTAACAGTCTATATACTTTATTTATTTATTTATTTATTTATTTAATTTAGTTATATTGATTTTTCAAGGTAGGGTCTTGCTGTAGCTCAGGCTGGCCTAAAATTCAATATGTAGCCTCAGGTTGACCTTGAACTCACAGTGATCCACCTACAATCTATCTCTTGAATGCTGGGATTAAAAGTGTGAGTCACCACGCCCTGCTATCTATAGACTTTAATTGTTTTTATATAGACTTCTAAATTGATTGCTGTATACAAATATTTTTAAATTAATACAGTCTAGTAACTATATTATGATGACTTCTTAAGATTTCTACCTGGCTTGAGAATGTTCCATGATCTCAAGATTATGAAAAAAAATTCCCATGTAATTTTTAGATCCAAAATTATTTTTCTTTAGCTCTTTAATTCACCTAGAATACACATTGGTATGTATAGTGAGGGAGGGAATCCCATGTTTTCTTCCATATTGTTTCCCTGTTGGGAGTAATTATTTCAGCATAAATATAATCAACACACTATCCTTAATTAAAATGTAATGTTAGTTATAATAAATTCCCACATGTACCTGGTTATAATTTCTGTTTTCCCAGGTTCTCTAACAGAAGCAGCCTGACTGAGAGTTATTAAAGTCACCCGAGATAGTATGTGATTTGCTGATGGAACATGACCATGCAGTGGTCCATATACCTTATAAAACTCCAAGGAGAAACCACTAAGACTCAGCTTGATGGTAATACAAGCTTAATGATCACATGTCCACTGGTCCTTTATAGGAACCAGACACTTTTTTCTGAAGACTTTTCTTTTATTCCTTATATTAATCCTGAAAGATGAGTATTTTTATCTCCATTTCCTGCATTAAAAAACTGAAAATTGCAGTGTCTAGTTGCCCAAGATTGCAAAGATGATAAATATTGGGACTGAAAAATTTAGCTTTCAGCTTGACCTTAATAGCAGGATTCTATCAGAGATTCTTTCATTTCTGAATCCTAAGTGCTCCACTTATCACAACACATATGGTATATAGTGCATATTTGTCCAATTGGATTGAACTAAAAAAAAAACTTTTTCAAGCCAACAGTTTTATAACATTAGGAAATAATGATTTGAAATGAGTTTGCTTCTTGAAAACTCAGAGTAATTTCAAAACAGGGCAATTTCAGTAGCAGCAAAAGGAACAGCTCTAATGAGTTCTGCTCAAGAATCTTCACACCAGGAAATGATTGACGATGAGGAGATAACATCTCATTAATG